>JAUMHN010418346.1:0-13538 GCA_032360265.1 Heliamphora ciliata
TTATAGTTTTTGTTTTTCATGAAAATCGCATACGTCATTTTTTACGGTCACGACGTCGATTCATAAAAACTTTTTTTTTCGCTACGCAGCTCTCTCTAACAAACGTTTGAACAAGTTTTTGATGATAGGGTACAGATAGAGGATGTGTTGCAGTCTGGGGATATTAAAAAATGGGAATCAAGCCAAAGAGCAGCCAGGAAGCCTTATGTTAATAACCCGAACAAAGCTACTAACTCTGTGGGCCGAAACTATGAAGTGAACTTGCTGAACCCCAATTCGAGCCAACCTAATTCATCCACCCAGCCAGCTACCCAAAATCAACCCCACAACCAAAAGAGAACTTTTACCTAACTCACTGTACCTTTTACCTCTATCTTAACTCGCCTGATTGAGAGGAGTTTCTTAAAACCCTTGGAACCAACCCTATCACCAAATCCTTTTTTGCCTAGATACAATCTAACCTAGTACTGTACCTTCCACCAGGGGCACAGTCACTTAACCAACAACTGCATGAGGCTTCGACATGAGTTTCAAGACTTGGTAGATAACAAGGTAATTCTTCCACCTATTATCATATAGATGTCGAACGTGACCACCAACCCTTTGTCGAACCATGTAACTCAACAGAGCGTGAATGCCATTAAAGAAGGTTCAGAAGGCTTTGATCTAACCAAATTTAAAGTCTCTGCAGCATAATCGAAACCTATTATAGCTTTGTTATCCAGCCGATATGTGTTCCTAATAAACGACCTTACAAAAGATTTAATGGAAGATGGTTTTTATGACTTCCCGATCATTATCATCCATGAGAAAGAAGGTCTTCTCCTGTTCGAAAGCAACGAAGAGGAGGATGAAGAAGTCAAGCATTTGTGGAAAGATTTGGCATGCCTTAAAGCGTTAAATGATTTGGAAGAAGCCGGGATAGATATCAAATGGCATATTCCGACCGCTCCGAGTAATGATACAACATAGCATAGAGGGCCAGCCTAGTATGGGGAAGTCGAGCGGAGTTTCAAGGTTGGAGAGACAGAGAAAGCAATGTCAGAGAAAGGAGAGTCCTTGCAAGAAAAAGAAGGTTATAACAAATGCCGACAGGAAGACAGTTTAGCAGCCAAAGAAGAGACTGTGAAGAAGCAAGAGCAAGAAAGGAAATGGAAATATCTATCTCAAGTGAATCTATTAGGAACCACGGGTGCCGTCTTCAACCCCTCGGTGTACATCGTTCCTCTCCAGGAGCCGAAATTGAGAACCCCTTTACCCAAAGGGCCGACTTTATGCTCTCTTGACGCGGGAGAAATCTTATACCAAGAAAAGAACAATTTGTGGGAAATAGAAGAAGTTGAGTAAGAATTTTTGGATATAAAATACGATGAAGTGAAGGATGTGCTAAAATGGCACCCGATTGTTGAGGAACTGTATAAGCATAGTGACCTGTGGGAACCATGGGTCACTCTCTTGCTATATGACTATGAGGATCCATTTGATGAGGTATCGTTGCCATAGCTCTTTGAGCTAGAGACCGCTATTAGTGAAGAATCTCTTTGATTTGTGCAAAATGTAATGGGAATCGAGGAAGACCTTTAGGGAATCAAAGGAACTAATGGAGAAGACAATCAAGGAAAGACAAGCACAAATAATTTGTGGGCCTTCTGAGGAAAAGGATACCCAATGGCTGAAATTCGAGAAGTAACTAAACAGTTCGAGGGCTTATGGAAACCGAAGGAGCAAGTTGAACATCTCACGAGAAGTGTGAGGCATTTTAAGCCCACACAGTTAGAGAAAGGGCAGCCAAGTAGAGGCATGGAGGAATCAAGAAAGCAAGTGGAAAAGTAAAACGGTGAAGAAGAAGATATAGTTCTGAAGTAGCTCAAGAAGACGTAAGCGAATGTGAGTATCTAGGGGCTACTCATGGCATCTCACAAGCACCGACAAGCTATTTTGAAGGCTATTAACGGCATGGACATTCCAATCGACATTTTTTCAGACTAACTGGTTAAAATGCTCATGCTCGAAAAATAGTCCAATGTTATCTCCTTCAGTGATAAGGATTTTTCGGCGGAGGGGTCGTCCCATAATAAGCCATAGCATTCAATTGTCAAGTGCTTGGGGAAAGGGGTATCGGTCATCTTGGTTGACAATAGTTCCACCTTTAATGTATGCCCACTACAAATTACTTATTGTCTGGGTTTGAAGACGTAAGACTTTAAGCCAAGTGCGCAAGAAGTGCATACGTATGATAACACACGAAGAGATGTCTTAGGTTAGTGAATTTTTTCATAACAGTAGGGCCGCTCGAAAGTGAGGTAGAGTTTTATCTCCTTAATGTGCCAATATCGTTCAATATGTTGCTAGGAACGTCATGGTTACACGACCCGTTGATTAGAGCAGTTCCATTAACCCTACACTAAAAAGTGAAGTTGATCAAGGAAGGAGTAACTATCACCATACAAGGTGAAACTGGCTTGCCAACCCTGCTTAGTGACGCTACCCCGCTTCTCAAGATCTAACATGGGGAGGAAGATCTCCTTTTAAATGGGTTTTGACTTCGATGAGACTAAGGCTGTGTAAGTTTTGATGAATGAAGAAGAGAACTATGTAACCCTAAAGTGGTGGCCATGATGAAAGGGATGTCCTACTTTTCGGGAATGGGACTAGGCAAGCACTTACAAGGAATCTCGGAACCAATTTTTGTGTACCATAATCACCATGGATGAGGACTTAGGTACAAGACAAACTCGAAAGAGTCAAGTATGGAAAAATACAGATCGACGCTAAATGGATGCTTAGGAAGGGGACAACTACCCCTACCATGGGTTCCCTAAGCCAAGAATAGAGGAGAAGACTAACCAGAAGTTGTCAGGGCTATAGATCTTTTTTTGCCATTAATTGCCCGATAGTAAGGAAGAAGAAAAGATATGGCAGATGGGCGCCACAAGGAAAGTATCGACAAACTGGGCCAATCACTGTGAAGAAGGGAATCTGGATTCTTTCTTCAATGAAGAGATGGCCCGAGTGCATATAGACAATGATGAAGAAGATAAGGACGTGCTGATGATGGATGCCAAAGCGCCTTCGAATTACACCACGCTTATCATGGATGTCGATGTGATGAAAAAGAGTCAATCTTTTGAGTCCTTCCATATGCATGATGTAACAAGTGAGTTAAAGTCCGAGTCTGTTGAATTTATTTTTATCAAGTCTGTTAACAATGTTTGTAACATTGAGTCTGTCGGGAGTGCATCTATTGGCATTCCTAACCCTTTTGGCTTTGAGTCTCAGGTTGTAACCTCTTTTGAAGTTAATGAAATGAAAACAAACTTTGCTTACTTCGTTATGTCTCAAATATTTTGTGTTGATTTTGAAAATTTTAAAGAATTCGAGTGGGATATCCCCTAAGAATTAAAACTTCTAATTGAAAAGGAAGAAAAAATGAGAGCTAAACCTGTAATGGAAGAAACTATTTTAATAAATCTTAATAGTGAAAAAGATCCACAGATAGTTCAGGTTAGCTCTACACTTTCTTCGGATGAACGTGAACAATTTAATCTCTTTATTAATAGAATTTAAAGATCCTACGATGATATGCCCCGCATAGATCCCGATATTATACAATACCAGATCTCTCTTTACCCTGATGCCAAACCCGTCAAGCAGAAGCTTAAAGGATTCGGCCAGATTGGGCTCTTAAGATTAAGGGGGAAGTCACCAAGCAAATAGATGCCAAATTTCTCATGATCACGAAGTTCCCGAAGTGGGTTGCAAATATCATTCCAGTGCCAAAGAAAGACGAAAGGAACTGAGTGTGTGTCGACTTTAGAGATCTTAATAGGTCTAGTCCTAAGGACGACTTCCCTCTTTTTCACATAGATGTGCTGGTAGACAGCACTGCCAGGAATGCGTTTTTGTTCTTTACGGACGAATTCTCAGGGTATAACCAGATTTTAATGGCGTCGAAAGACTGGGAAAAGGCCACCTTCACGACACCTTGAGGCACCTATTGTCATGCCGTTCGGATTGAAGAACGTGGGAGCAACCTACAAAAGGGCCGTAATCACGTTGTTGCATGACGTGATACACAAGGTGGTGGAGGTATACGTGGATGACATGATCGTGAAGTCCAAGACTAGAGAAAGGCACATCATCGCGCTAAGGAAATTCTTGAAGCGAATAAGAAGGAATAGGATGCGCTTGAACCCATAGAAGTGTGATTTTAGAGTTGTGGTAGGAAAGATGCTTGAATTTATGATCATGCAGCGAGGTATATAAGTGGGCCCATCGAAGATCAAGGCCATCCTTGAAATGCCTCCCCCAACGATCGAGAAGGATGTAAGGAGTTTTTTGGAAAAGATTCAATTCATTAGTCAGTTTATTGCCAAGTTGACCACTACCTGCGAACCTCTATTTTGACTCTTGATGAATGGACCAAGGTTCATTGAGATTAACAGTGTTAAGACGCTTTCAATGCCATATGACAATACCTGCAAAACCCTTCAGTTCTATCATTGCCAGAACCCGATAATCCTTTGTTACTGTATCTATCAGTGACTGACTCAGTGATTGGGTGTATGCTCGCACAAGAAGATGAAGCCAAGGTAGAAAGAGCTGTCTATTACTTAAGTAAGAAGATGACTGATTCTAAATGCAGGTATACGCCTTTGAAAAAGACTTGCTGGGCGCTAGTTTGGGCATTCAAGAAGCTACGCCATTACATGCTAGTCTACCGAGTTATTTTAATCTCAAGAATGGATTTGCTCAAATACCTTTTTGAAAAATTGGCATTGACAGAAAAGTTGGCCCGTTGGTTGTTGATGCTAGCCGAGTTCAACTTGCAGTATGTCACGAGAAAATCAATAAAATGGAGAGCCGTCGTGGAATTTTTAGCTAATCATCCTATTGAAGGGGAGGAAGAACCCAAGTTTGAATTTTCCAACGAACAAGTGATGAAAATTGATAAGGATCTGTGTACCCTGTATGTCGATGGAACTTCAAACCAATATGGATATGGGATAGGGATACTCCTAATCACCCCCAATGATTCCCACATCCCATTAGCTTACAAGTTGAGTTTTGAGGTTATTAATAATCAGACCAAGTACGAAGCTTGTCTAGCGGGACTGGAAGCGACCTTAGAACAAGGGACAAGGAAGTTAGAAGTTATAGGGGACTTAGCTTTGGTCACCTCCCAAGCAAAAGAAGAATGAAAGGATAAAGAGGAGAGGCTGATATAGTATCACTGAGAGCTCGAAATGATAATCCTCAGCTTTGAAAATGTGGTATTCACTCACGTCAAAAGGTTACAGAATAAGTTCGCTAACGCCTTGGCTACTCTGGCATCAATGATAGACATACCACTCAGAGTAAGGATGAGACCCTTGAAAATTCAGCAAAGAGATACACCCGCAATTAATGATATTTTCGCTATTCGAGAAGTCAACGATAGACTACCCTGATTCCATGACATTTAGAATTTCATTGAGAAAGGACAGTATCCTAGTCGAGCTAGTAAGAAAGACCAAAGGGGAAATCATGAGACTCATTGTGCAGTTTGTGATATGTGGAAGAAGATTATACAAGAGAGGATATCTGGAGGTTAATAAGTTTTGTGTTAACACAGAAGAGGAACACGAGTTGATGAAACAGCTCACAGAGGAGTTTGCGGGCCTCACATGAATGGAATGAAGCTCGCTAAAAAGATCCTGCGCCAAGGCTACTTACGGATGGCAATTGAGACAGACTGTCACCAGTTTGTTTGGAGAAGCCGAAAATGCCAAGTTTATGCGAACCTTATGCATGTGCCGCCATCTTAGCTCTATAACATGACGTCACCTTGGCCCTTCTTAGTTTAGAGAATCGACGTGATAGGAAAGATCACACCGAAAGGATTGAATGGACATGAGTTTATCCTCATAGCAATTGACTATTTTACAAAGTGGATCAAGGCCACCTCGTACTCTATTCTAAAGGCCTCTCAAGTAGCTAGATTCATCAAGGAGAATCTTATCTGTTGATATGGGGTTCTGCACGAGATTATTTCTGACAATGGTCCTCATTTCTAAGGAGATGTTTTAGATCTTTTAGAGGAGTATCAAATTGTCAGTCATAAGTCCTCTCCATATAGACCACAAACCAATGGAGCCGTGGAAGCCGCTAACAAGAACGTGAAGACGATTCTGCAAAACACGAAAGAGGGAAGTAAGGATTGGCTGAAAAAGTTGCCATTTACACTTTGGGGATATAGAAAATCGATCAAGACTTCTACCGAAGCGACACCGTATGCGTTGGTTTATGGAATGGAAGCCGTTTTACCCATAGAGTTGGAGATTCCGTGTTTAAGGATAATAGCCAAAAGTAGTATTCCCAACTCAAATTGGCAAAGGGATAGATTTGAAGAACTGCATAAGTTTGATGAAAGAAGACTAAGAGTGTTGTTTAACATCCAAGGGTATCAAAGAAGGATAACTTGGGCATTTAACAAATAGGTTAAGTCCCGGAACTTGAAGAAAGGTGGCTTGGTCCTTAAAGAGATCAGAGCTTCTATCTTTGATCTAAGGGGTAAGTTTAAACCTAATTGGGTCAAACCTTATCTCATCAAGACCTTGATGTCAGGAGGCGCCGCTATCCATATGGATTTAGATAGGAATATTTTCTCCACACCTATCAACTCAGACCAGCTCAAAAAGTTATATCCCTGAGAGAAAGCCCGCAAAAGGAAAGTGTCAACACCCGAGTAGAACCCGAGCCTCGAACTGTATTATGGCTTGATTCTCTTTCTCTGAGATACATAGGTAGCTTCTGTCAAAAGTTCAGTCCAAATCTTTGTTTGAATTCCCCATTTGTAACCTTGTCCAAGTAGTTGATCAACGTAAAAACTTACATTAAGTTTTGTTAATAAATTGGCTATAATTGTGATAGCGAAAATCTAAAAGAGCAGTTTGATCACTAGAAGTGGAGAAACTTTCATTGAGAGTTTTTACTAACTCAGTTTTAATCCCAAAACATGGGAGGCTCGCAAGTCCTCGTCCTAAAAGATTAAAAGAAGCTAACAGAATATCGAAATACAACAAAGAAGAGTCAAGTCCTTCTCCTCTTTGCATCTCTTCCCTGTTTTGCACTGCGCTTTATCTCTATCCCAAGCCAAGTCTCATAAAACTCATAAAGTTTATTGTCAAACTAGCCACCAACTGGCATCCTTAGTCGCGAAGACCAGGCCTTCTGGTACTGACCCAAAAAAGGGGCTCAATGCGCAGAACTGAACAGATGACTCACGACAGTATCTGGTCTGACTTGAGTATGCCCAAACTGATAGAGAATGCGATATGGATGATAAAAAGTAGCTAGCTTCAAGCTGACCAATAGAACACCCGAACGTCCCACAGTGGCAGTAGTCATGAGAGATATCTTCAACCAGGGGCATAGCCAAGAGACGTCCTCCCCGATTAGAGAGCTCAGATAGTCCTTCCAAGTGGTTTCAGTCGAGCAAAGGCGATAAACATGACATCCAATGAAGTACTTCACACTGTAGCTATCAGATATAGGTTTCTCGAGCAAGTTCACCTTCTCCATTAGCTAAACCTAAGAGAAACAAAGGAAAATGAGAGCTGGGAGAAAAAATAGAGAGAAAAATAGAAAAAGGAGAGCTAAGAGAGAAAATAGAGAGAAAAATAAAAAAAATGAGAGAAAAATAGAAAAATGAGAGATGTACGGGAAAATAGAGAAAAAAATAGAAAAATGAGAGCTAAGTAGAAAAACCTGGAGAAGAATAGAAAAAGGAAAGCTGAGTGAACCACCTACAACAGGAGAACATTACCAGCAAAATAAGGGGCACCCTCGGTATAGACTGCATCAAGGCCAAGAAGCGTCTCAACAATGACCAACGAAACAGCGACCCGACCCTCGTAGATCTGATGAGCCATGTCCACCAAAGAAGAACTAGCTTACCCGCCGAAAGACCCCAGTAGGAAACAAGCCAGAAGATAGATGCAAAGAGCGTAGCGACGCTGAAGCTGGAAAGAGAAATCGTTAAAAGAACCCCGAGGTCCAAAGAGATCTATAATCCGTGCCACATCAAGAGGCCCATCATGAGTGATAAGTGACGCCTCACGTCTAGAATAGCCGCAAAACTACATCAATCGGTCCTCGGGACTCGAGAAAGGGGTAGGAATTATGACCTCTTCTTTAGCCAAAATCTCGAGAATGGCAGAACAATCCTCTACTGTCGGACGTAGCTCTACATGCCCGAAACAGAACACGTGAACATCGGGATCCCACAACTTGGTTGCCCCTCGCAAAAGGTGCCAATCGATCCTCATGGTAAGTAAGGAGAATAGCGCATCTAGTTTAAAGTTGAGGAAGTTCTTACGTTCCACCAAGGAAAAGTCGCCCATCCAAGCTAAAAGAGAGTTGTTGAAGGCGTGGGCCATGGGAAGACATGGAGAATACAGAATATTCAGAACAGTGGAGTCTGGAACAGTTGTCCCTTTTTATAGAGCCAAAATGGAGGGAACCATAAAATCTGCTCTGAGTTTTCGCGCCTAAAGTTTTTGTCACGGTTGTCACCTTTTCTTTACGGCCGCCACTTTCAAAAGTCACGGCCGTGAATTCCATAACCCTAGGCCGCTAACTTTTCTTTATAAAAGTTCAGGCCGCAACTGTTAAACCCCACGGCTGCGAATTCGTCTCTCACGACCGCAACTTTTTTTTGCAGAAATTTTGATAGCCTATCCTCATTTTACCAACATGCCCTAAAATGTCGTCATAAACTTGTAAGCAACTCACAACAGAAAAACTGATTTATAAGGTCAATTCTCATCTCATAAGTCATACATCATGCATAATAAGGATCTAGGCAGTCAAAAATGTTTTTTAGAACAAAAATGTGAGAGTCATAAAGCATCTATGATAACCAAAAGTATAAACCAGAGGCACGAAGGCCCTATCCTTCTCGACCAAGTGTAACAATACATAGTATCAAAACAATGTATCAAAATAGTATCTTAGAAGCGGCATGAATGAACAGTGTATCAGTGTGAATCAATGTGTATCAGAACAGTGTGTGTCAAAGAAGTGTACCGAGAGCAGTGTATGAGTGTAGTGTAATACAATAGAGTATCAAAATGTATGAAAAGGGGGGTACGCATGCCCAAGCAAGAATAAGCACGCAAGCCTCCATGAACAATAAAAGAGAAGCAAAGGGGATCAACAGTAGGGCAGTAGCAGGTCAGTCACTCTCACTGGGTCTTCTTCCTCCGGACCATATAACACCCCTGGGATGACTCCCCAGACGATGACCCAGTCTCCTCCGTTGCCTCCTTCTCTGAGCCAGTAGCAGTCTATGAAGTACTAGAAGCCTGGGCCCAAGATGAAGAAGCAACAGCAGTAGAAGTAGATGTAGAGGTCCCAACATAAGGTACAACAGGAACAACTAGTGTAGGCAGCGGCACATGACCTCAGCGAGTCCTCGGGCCCCTACCCCGACCACGTTAAAAGAAAGAAAGGCCGCATCAGAAAGTAGTATATATGAATAGCATGAAATGGGAAGTGTAGGAGAGTGAAATAGAGAAGAATGAAGCAAGTACCGTAGCAGGAGCATTCTGGGGAGTAGGAGACTCCATGCTTTGAGCTCGAAAAGCGCTGTCCCATCAGTGGACCAGTACCCTCAGGCCAGAAATGAGACAGAGGCACTGATCGCATCACTCCCAAGGCATCTGTCAAGGAAAGGATCCACATCAATATAGTCAAATATGAGAATCAGTATAGCCAGATATGAGTATAGAAAGCATAAAAGAGCAATATAAAAAATAGGAAAGGAAGGCAAGGATGATATGCCTGCTCTACGCTGAGGGGAAGAAGAATCTCTGGGGTCGCGCTCAGGGATGAGGATTCCCGTCTACAAAGGTGTCCACTGTTTAGGACAACTCAGGATAGACAGGACCTGAGGCAACAAGAGGAGGACCTCATACAGTAGCGCGGGCCCCTATAGCGGGCATGAGCCTCTCTCGAGTGAAGAATGTGTAGTCAGGATTTGCGTCCTCGATCAGTGAAGCAGCATCGACACCCGTCATAGCACGAATAATCTCAGCCGTTTAAAGGGAGTTAGTCTGTCGCATCCCAACCGGAGGTGTTCTTGAGATACAAAAGTGGTCATACCTCAAGGACTACCGAACAACGTGCTCACCGAGGTACTACTCTCTGCAGAATGGTCCCTCCAATAAGACACAAGTCCAGACAATCTCTCAGCTCTACATCAAATCGGTCTTGGCTCGCTCCTTCATGCCAACCCAGATATCCTATTGGACCATAAAAGTGAGGAAACATGTTAGCAAGGAGTATATACAGGAAATGAGAAGGTGGGAATAAACATTAACATAAAGGATGTACCTATAGACACCCCAATCTGACCAAGTCGAATCTTAGGCACCTGTCTCGAATGCGCTCCAATGATGAAAGTATGGTAATCATGCTAAAAAATTCTCCCAAGTAAGCAGAATCATGAATATGGATCAAAACCCAAGAAAAAACCCTAAAGACCCTAAAGTCGTGACATTTATGTCATGGTCGTGATCTTTTTGCAAACCCTAAACCAAGCCATGACTTTCTTTGTCACGGCCGCCACTTGTTTATCCAAGCCACGACTTTGGAAAGTCACGACTGTCCTTTTCATCACCATAAAGGTGACGGCCATCACTGTAAAAAAGTAAAAAGGTAGCGGCTATTACTACTACCCCATTTTGGATACATGGTAGCTGTTGGAGGTAAAACTGGTAAGATCATTATTTTTGTAAATAATTTTCGATAAAAAAATAACTGGACGAGAAATCATCGAAATGAGCTATAGATAAAACTTTTGATGTCGAACGATCAACATAAAAAAATCGTGCAACCATAGTTAATTTAGAAAAATACCTTTTTTTGGTCAATTCTTCAACTACGATTTTGATTCTGAGTTGAAGCTTCCGTCAGACCTTCTACTGTATTCTCTTATGCGATTTTCGAACGTAGTGTGGGCTACGAACTTTCGAGAACTCGTACTGATAGAACCTGGTCAGCTTTAGTGTTGAAGACAAGTTATGAATTTAGTTCAGCCTATCTGCATATTTATAGGGCTACAGCAGGGACCTGTGGAGTAATTATGACATAAATTTCTAGTGTAACACAGATACGTATCTAACGGCTTTCGCGATTAAGCAAATATTTCATCGGTATCTGTTATTATAAAATTTTGTAGCAGTTTCTGCAATTTTTATAAAATACTAAATTACAGTTCACACCACTAAAAAACTATAATTGCACTCTAAGCCATAATCTCAAGACCTTCTTGCATTGAGCTCTAATTATTAAATGCTTAACTCATCTTCTCTCCTTAAGATTTTCAATCCCCACCAATTAAACTTAATTACTAATAATTTAATTTAATCGGCATCTTTTAAATTTCTTGAGCCCTTCCGCTTAATTTATTTGACCGCCGAATAATCAAATCCACCTGTAAGGTTTGGCCCGGTCAAAACTTATAAGATTTTTTAAGGGAGTATCGTCAATCGCGATCATTCAAGACGTAAATTTTGTCAATAATTAATATTCACCATATAGATAATACCGCTATCCAACTCACCGAGAATATAGACTTATATAAGATCGCACCCTCTAATTAATCAAAACAACGAATATTAAATATACGCAAAACAATAATTATTTCAGGATTAAGAGTATAAGCACTATTTATAATAATCTTGGAGTGTGAATTAATTAATATAGTTAATATAAAATTAATTACCCCAATGTGACTTGTTCAATACACACATAGTGTACTAGCACAGAGAGTCAAAATAATAGACGATACTATTATCTGTTCTCCGTAATCAAGACAGGCCTACTAAAACTCTGTACTACAGTCGTACCGATGGTATGTTCATTTCCATCTAAACTGTGAGCAAATAACTTATATTCTGCAAGAAATCTAAAATTTGATTTTCTGTGTGTAAGCCGAACTCTACACAGCAGATTAAATACTGTACAAAATAAAGGACATCCATTATAACATTAAAGAAATGATATTGCATACATTGCTCATTAAGACTCTCATAAAATGAAAAATTAATTTTATTAAAATTAAATTAAATACTAAAAATATGATTTTCAGTATACAACCCTAACAATCTCCCACTTATCATCAAAATCATGCTGCCATACATCTGACTCCCATGCCCTCGACATAATTACCAAAAGTCTTCGCCGGTAAGCTCTTTGTAAAAGGATCTACAAGGGTATTTTCTAATGCAATCTTAGTCACAACAACATTACCCTTCTGTACAATTTCTCATATCATGTGATACTTACACTCAATATACTTTCTTTTCTTGTGGACTCTTGGTTCCTTCGTGTTTGCAACCGCTCCGCTATTACCACAATAAAGTGTAATAGCCAACTGAACTAAAGATCCCACGTCTAAATCCAACAGTAAGTTCTTGAGCCAAACAGCCTCCTTGGCTGCTTCAGAAGTTGCCACATACTCGACCTCCATGGTAGAATCAGCAATACAGGACTACTTGATACTCCTCCAACTAATAGCTCCACCTCTTGAGATAAACACATATTCTGAGGAAGACTTGCGGGATTCTTTGTTAAACTAAAAATTTGAGTCTGTGTACCCTAAAGGTACTAGACTGTCTTCTTGGTAAACCAATGGGGTCATGGAAGCTGCAAATAAGAATGTGAAGAAGATCCTACAGAAAATGATAGAGGGAAGCAAGAATTAGCTAGAAAAGTTTCCATTTGCGCTTTAGGGATACCGAGCATTGATTAGAACTTCTACTAGGGCAACGCCATATACTTTGGTCTACGGAATGAAAGAAGTTCTACCTATAGAATTGGAGATCCCATCCCTAAGAATAATGGATGAAAGTAATTTTCTCGAGTTAAAATGGCAGAGGGACAGATTCAAAGAGTTACTCCTATTTGATGAAAGGAGGCTTAGAGACCTATTTCACGTTCAAGGATATCAGAGAAGGATTGCTTGGGAATTTAACAAGAAGGTTCAGTCTCAGAACTTGAAGGAAGGTGACTTAGTCCTCAATGAGATTAGAGCTTCAATCTTTGATCCAAAGGGCATTCTTCTTCAGTTAGGACTTAGGTAGCTTCTATTAGAAGTTCGACCCAAACTTTAATTTGAAATTCCCCCATGCAACCATATTTCAAGTAGTAGGATCAAGGTAAGATCTTGTTTTAAGTTTGTCTAATAAAATGGTTATATTGCAAGAACGAAAATCTAAAGAAACAGTTCTAAAAGTCACCATAAACTAGAAGTGGAGAAATCTTCATTAATGAGTTTTACCAATACAGTTTTCAAATGCAAGAGAGGTTCGCAAGTCCTCGTCTTAAGAAACTAAAAGAGAAAACAAGTAAGATATTGGGACACAAACAAAGCAAAGTTAAATCCTTCTCCTCTTTGCATCTCCTCTCTGTTGGGAATGTATACCGAAAAGTCATGCTTTTTATGTATTTTATTCTGGATCCCTGGCATATTAATAAGAAACATTTGAGAT
>JAUMHN010418356.1:0-13538 GCA_032360265.1 Heliamphora ciliata
AAGTGAACGGTATTCTCCTTGTTTGAAAACAAGGAGGTACCGAACATATACATAAGAAAGCCTCGGGCGACCCACTCATAGTGGCGAGGCTCAGTACACTGGAAGTGTTGGAAGCGGTCGAAGAACCAAGTGTATCTGACTCGATCTCAGTCCATCTGCGCTAGGACAGCCTCGAGGAAGTACAGCAGTGCGTCGGTCGACTGGGATATAGACGGATCAAACGGGATGGGGGCTCCTCCAACCCGGATGCCGGTAATAAGGACAAAGTCCAGAGGCGTCAGAGTAGCCTCGAAGGTGGTGAAATGGAAGGTGTTGGTGGTATCCCGCCACTGCTCGGCCAGGGCTGTCAGCCATACCCGACCATTGCTCGTCCTACCCAGGAGGGGTACGAAGCGAGCAAAGCTGGAGGCATCGATGTAAGCCCGGCTAGGAGCAGGGAGGGCATCATACCACTCCAACACCTCCCCAGAGGCAGAACCTTCGAAACCTCGGACGTGGTAACCAGCCTGTAAAGAGAAGACAGATGGAGAACACATAAAGGACAGATCGAGTAAGCAAAGTGCAGGGAAACAACTGAAAACAAAACCTAGGTTCCTTCGGTCCTCTCAAGCCCTAGAAAATTAGGCACCCTAACCCTAAATTCGTGATTTCTGCACATCCTAGTAACCGTAAACCGTGGTGCACCAAGTAAATCTCTATCATTCTATGCTAATGTTCTTCCCAAGTATAAAAAAAATCTTCCTTTCTTTTGACATTTGTGTTTTGCACCTTTTATCCTAATCTTTTAGGATTAATTTTTTAGGAATCTTTCAAAATTTGCCCCAATTATAACAAAAAAATAAAATAAATAAAATAAAAAATAAAAATATATATATATAAAAAAAGAAAAAAATAATAATAAAAATAAAATGAAAATTAAAATAAAATATTCCTAAAATCTCTGAGGTTTTCTAACATTTGCTTAAGATTTTTTGCAAAATTTCTAGAATTTTCTAACAATTTTGTCAAAATTTTCTTCAAAATTCTTAGGATTTTCTAAGATCTTTTCGTAAAATTTCTAGAATTTTCTAATAATTTTCTCAAAATTTTCTTCGAAATTCTTAGAATTTTCTAAGATTTTTTCGAAAAATTTCTAGAATTTTCTAACAATTTTCTCAAAATTTTCTTCGAAATTCTTAGAATTTTCTAAGATTTTTTTGTAAAATTTCTAGAATTTTCTCAAAATTTTCTTCAAAATTCTTAGGATTTTCTAAGATTTTTCGCAAAATTTTTAAAATTTTCTTAAAATTTTTCTCAAAATTTTTAGATTTTTCTAAAACATCTTCTTAAAATTCCTCCTTAATTTTATTTTTTTTCAGAATTTTTCAAAAATTTTCAAGATTTTGTAAAAGGTTTTCCAAATTTCCTAGGACTTTCGAAAAAAAAATTTTTTCCTAAGTTTTCGAAGATTTCTCTTAAAGTCTCCCAAGATTTCTCTTGATTCTCTAAAAATGTTTTCCTAAAGGTTTTAGGATTTTTGGAAAGTTTTCTAAAGTTCTTGAAGTATCATTTAAACTTCTAATTTTAGGATTTTTGATAAAAATCACCCCTTTAATTTTCATGCTCCAAAAATAAAAACAAAATTTCTCCCCCTTAATTTTTATGATTTTTCTAAAAAAAAAAAAATTCAAGCCTCTCTAACTTTAAAATAATTGCACCTCCTGTTTGTTCAAAAAATTTAGTGTCCCTACTGTTTTAATCCCAATTGCAAAGGTACCTAAACTAGATTCAAGTCCCATCAATCATCATTCACATCATTCATCAAACACGTCAAAATAAATCATCAATATCATCATCATCATCATCACCAGTCATCGTCAAGAAATCACATCATCATATGGGGATCCTAGGCATGCGTCTACGCTTGAGATATTTCATACTTTGTTATTGAAACAGTAGGGATAGGATACTTACCGATGGGCATCGACGAGACATGTGGTGGTCAGGCTCTCACAGAAGAACATCGGCGCAACCGCATCATCCGGAGGCTCGTAGCGTCTCATCCCACGCGGAATTACGCGATGAGGCAGAGGAGCATACGTATGAGGGTCAAAGGATGCTGGATGACTCTCTTCAGCGTCCAAGTCCAAGAAGGCAGCCATCGCAGCCTCTGCAGCAGCAGCATCAGCAGCCGCCTGCGTCTCAACAGCTGCTCGCGCCTCCTCCTCAGCAACACGGCAAGAGGCACGCTCTGCCTCAAGAACAAGGGCATCCATCGTAGCAGTGGGCTGCGTGGAAGTGCCCCCGTTGGCAGGAAGGACACCCATGGAAGAACCCTCAGTAGCAGAGGGGCCCCGTCGTGCCCCAAGGTCGTCGTCCCCATGGCCTTGGCCCGCCATGAAGAGGAATGGGATCACGAACAAAAGGGTAAACATCGTATGAAAGTGGAAGCAAAGAGGCAAGACGACCTTAGGGCACGAGAGATAGAGAGAGAAAGCAAAGGAGAGTGGGGAGAAGTCGAGAGAGAGAGAGAACAAGAGAGTTAGAGAGAGAGAGAGAGGAAAGTGCAGAATGGGCCATGCTCGCGCGCCTTAAAGGGCCGGATGCGCGTCTGGAGTTGGCGGTCACCAACTCCAAAGTAAGCGACCGCCGGTTTCCTGAAACGCCACACAGCAACCGCCAGGTTCAAATGGTTTTTACCCGGCGGCCGCCATATCAGAAGGGTTTGGGCTTAGCGACCACCAGGTTGTCAAGGGTCACGTCATGTTAGTGTTTCATTATGGTGTTTTGAGTTTCTTAAGGGGCCGTTTGGGCATGTGTTGTGATTTTTTATTATTATTTTATTTATTCCTTTTAGTATGTCAGGTATTTTATTTTTGTGCGCACCCTACTAGCAAAAATGATCTAAATAAATAAAAATAAAAATTTTGTAATAGTAAAAATATTAATAAAAATATAAAAAAGAGATAAAGATAATCAATAAAAATACGCAAATAAATTCTCCTCATGGTGAGTTATTTTTGTGCATTTCCAAAAATGTGTATTTTAGCAAATAATAATTTAAAAACCTTGTTACTCTTTGCGATGATTCCTTTTCAGCAAATCTGACTTTAAACTTAGCTTTTGATCTCGTACCTCATTACGAACTTTTAGGTCCTAACTCGACCTATTAATTCATAGTTATTATTTTCGATAAATTTAATTTTAAGCCATAACTTGGATTTTATATTGCGCTTCATTTCGATTTTTTTTAAGGTCTTAACGCATAATCTTTTTTCCCGATAAATCAAAGTTCTCAGTCGTGGCTTGGCTTATGAGTATTTCAATCTCGCTTCCGATAAACCTAATTCTAAGACCCGAATTCTTAGATCTTGACTTAACATTTGACGGCTGACTCATTGGTCCTCCTCATGACCATAAACTGACTTGTCGGTTCTCCTCATGATCTTAAACTGACTCGTCGGTCCTCCTCATGACCATAAATTGACTCGTCGTCCTCCTCATGATCTTAAACTGACTCGTCGGTCCTTCTCATGACCATAAACTGACTCGTTGGTACTCCTCATGACCATAAACTGACTTGTCGGTCCTCCTCGCTACCATAAACTGGCTCGTTGGTCCTCCTCATGACCATAAACTGACTCGACTGACTCGTCGGTCCTCCTCACGACCATAAACTGACTCGTCGGTCCTCCTCATGACCTTAAACTGACTCGCTTGTCCTCTTTATGACCTAAAACTGACTCATCGGTCCTTTCACGACCTAAAACTGGTTGATCTTTTTCTCGATCTGTGTCATGGCATTAGAACTTTCTTATATCTGCATTGTAATGTAAATGTCTGCATCATGTCAGCATTTATTCATGTTAGCATCCACATCATGTTTCTTATCATTACACTTTTGCTTTTTGCCCCATAAACTACATTCTGGTCAGATCCCTAGCAAAAGGGGGTACGTAGGCAGCTCGATTAAAATTCGAGTACGACTAACATCATATGCATGCTTGTGTGTTTGTGACCTAAGATTGACGACTCGGTCAAATGGTTGTTGTCTTTGGGTCTTTGATATAACTTGCTTCACGCGTTGCTATGCAAGTTATATCAAAGAGGGGCAACTGTAGACACCCTAATCTGACCCCTCCTAATCTTAGGCGAATCCGATGATGAAAACAGGTGAAATAGTACCTCAGTACGATCCTCGAAAAGTGACCAAGCTCGGTATTTGAACCCGAAACCTTCAAACCAATGAAATTTTGTCGAACTAACGAAACTTGCTGCCCAAGTAAGGCGACCGCCAACTCTCATTGTGGCGACCGCCATAAAACTTTGTGAAAATCCTAGCCAAGAGTGGTAACCACCACCTTTCATCATGGCGACCGCCAACTTTCATTGTGGCGACCGCCGTAGAACTTTATAGAACCTTTCAAAAACATGGCGACCGCCAACTCCAAATGGCCTGACGTGTCCCAAAACGTGGCAACATCTCATTGGTT
This sequence comes from Heliamphora ciliata, assembly GCA_032360265.1. Taxonomy (NCBI): domain Eukaryota; kingdom Viridiplantae; phylum Streptophyta; class Magnoliopsida; order Ericales; family Sarraceniaceae; genus Heliamphora; species Heliamphora ciliata. The sequence goes on from JAUMHN010418356.1 coordinate 4,473, forward strand.
GAAAATTTCTATAAATACTGTACCCCAGCGTATGTTTTCAGTACGAATTTTGAGTAAGAGAGACTCTGCCAACATATCGAGCGATCCCGAGCTCCGACGCCGAAATCCTGCCGAACCTCTGACCAACATTGAAGTCTTACTTGGATCACCCCCCGAGAATTGGCCCATCAAAGCACATTCCCGACTTGAGTATTCCCCGCCAATCTAGGTACCTCGTTTAAATCCTCGATCCTTCTAACTCCATTCTCTCTCTTTTGGAGTGATCGGGTTAAAAATTTAATTTCAATTCATATATTTCATTTTATTGCGTTTTTTCTTTACTTATTAATTGTCTTATTTATTTATGTTCTAACATTTCTTTTTATTTATCTTACTTGTTTATTTGTTTGCTTATTTGAATTAAGTCATTAAATAGTGCCAACATTTCTAGCAATTACAACTTGTTAATGTTGTTAATTGTTCTAATTAAGGTACTTACATAAAAATAGTTGTAATTGTCAATATTACATCCATTTAAATTCTAGCATTTTATTTATTTTTCTTTTCTTTACATTAATTTAATGTTCTAACATTTAATTTTCTTTTAATTTAAATTTCATTTCAATAGCATTTTATTTTATTTTCTTGTAATAATTAGTTTAATATTCCATTTTCTTTTCTTAAATGTTTATTTTCTTCTAGCATTAATGTAATTTTTTTTAACACATAATTTTCTTCGTTAGTTTAATGCTCTAGTGGTCTTGTTATATTAATTCATTTTTCTAGTATTTTCTTTTAATATAACATTTTATCTTTTTTTATTGTCAACTTTATTTTCTTTAATACTAATACTCTATTTTATTTTTCTTTTAGCTTAATATCTTTTTTCTAACTTTTATTTTATATTTTTTTTTCTTTCAATATTAATGTAATTTTCTTTTCTAGTATTTTATTCTCTTAACTTTAATAAAGTTCTATTTAACATTCATTTTCTTTTAATATTAGTACCTTTTTTTAAGACTCTATTTTTTTTTCTTTTAAAAGTTTATTTTCTTTTCATAATATTTTATCTCATCTTATCTTCTTTTTTTTATTAAACCCAAAAAAAATCATAAAAAGTATTTTAAACTAGGTTTTATTTTTAGGTATAATTTTCTTTTCTTCCTTTATTAATTTATTTTTTTGTTTGTCTCCTTTAAAATGTAAATAGTTAGAATCTTTTTTTTAGTATAACATTTTCTAAAACCCTTTTCATAAATTTCTTTTTATAAACTTTCTTTTAGGAGTCTTTCTTTATGCATATTTTATTTTGCATTTATCATTTTTTTATTAATTTATCATGTTAATATTGCTGCATGTTTAGAATAATTTAGTTTATTTTACCAACAATTCATGTTCAAATAATTTTAGCATGTTCAACTATATTTTGTTCTTTTATGCAAACCATGATAGTTTAGGTTATTTTTGTGAAATTATATGTGGGTGTACTCCATGTATCCTTTAGTTAGAAATGTATCTTTTAGTTAGAAATTGTATGCCGTAAGGTTTAGGATTTTCTTTTCTTACTTGCCTTATTTGTTGGAGTGCTATGTACATATCTTATGTATTTTTCATATTTAATTTTGGATGTTCTCTCTTTGCCTCAATTTTCTTTATGTGCATGCATTTGAGAAATTCTATTAAAGAAACAATGATGATTAGTAGAGGCCAAAAGCATTAAAGAACCAATGGTAAATAGTTATTTTTAATTTCTTTTATCTTTCTAACATTTATTTTCTTTTCCTTACTTTTCTTTTTCTTTTTTTTTTTATAATATTAGTTTAATGTTCCTTTATTAGCCTTTATTTTTTATTTTTTTTTCATTTCTTTAATAGTAGTGTAATTTTCTTTCTTAACATCTTTTTTCTTTTTCTTTTCCTTTTTCTTGTAGTATACCTTTATTTTTCTTTTTAATGTCCCATTTATTTTCTTTAATGCTAATGTTCCATTTTTCTTTATTTTATTTATTAGCTTAAAATGTTCAATATAATTTTTTTTTCATTAATATTAATATTTCTCTTCTTTTCTTATAAAGTTTTTTTTATTTTTTCTTAATTACTAGCTTTAATCTTCTCGCATTTTCTTTTCTTTTCTTGTCTTATTATTATTACCTTTATTTTTCTTTTCTTGTTGTCATTTTCTTTTTAATGTTAACATTATTTTCTTTCATAGTATTAAACCCAAAAATTACAAAAAACCTTTTAAGTTAATTCTCATCTTTAAATATTAGTATAACTTTTTTTTATTAGCAATCCATGCTTAGGTAATTTTAGCAATTTAGCATATTTTTTCTCTTTCACTTGGATAATGTTAGCTTAAATTGTTTAAACCATATTGCATGTGGGTATGTTTCATTTATTTTTTAGATAAAAATTGCATGCCATAGAATTTAGGAATTTTCTTTTGACACTTATTTGTTTTGGAGTGTTATGTACATATTTTATGTATTTTATATACTTGATTTTGAATGTTCTTTCTTCACCCCTATTTTCTTTATTTGCTTGCATCTGAGAAATTCTATTAAAGAACCAATGTTGATTAGTAGAGACCAACCTTATGGTTGGCGAACGGGGTGCCTAACATCTTTCTCGATTGGTACCTTAACCCCCGAACCCTCTTTGTCTGGTTAACGTTTTAAAGATCAGTAGCCAATTTTGTTTTTCTTTGTTTTTCTCAAAAATTAAGTGGCGACTTTATGTTCGACAAAAGGGGTTTTTCAAAATTTGATTTTCAATGTGTTAAAATATTTTTCTAAATATTCTTTGAATTCCTTATTTTTAAACATTTTTCAAAATGTCCCCCAAATCTCAAAGCCACAGTATTTTCTGGCGACTCTGTTGGGGACTGGTTTATAAAATCAAATAAGAGGACTAGACTTGAAAACATCATTGGTTCTTAATAAAATTTCTCATTTGTATTTTTACATGCATATACATTGTTCTTTAAATCTCCCCAGCTTGGTCGACCTGATGTCCAGAACGTTAATCCATTTCGGGGATTGTTGGAAAGACGGACAACCCTTGCTGACTGTACGCTATCATAGGTGCAGTAAAAGAGTTCAGGCGTACTGTTTGACCATGTTTTGCATAGGACGTATATACCTAGCTCTATTCAGAAGGTACCCTTTCAATTGACCAAAATCGCCTCTTGCATATAGTGAACTTAGAACCCCCAATTAGGTGTTGCTTACCCTAACAGGATTATGTGTTTTTCTTCATTGTATGTTTTGTTTGTATATTGTTAGGATTATTTTGATCAGATTTAGGTTAGTTCTTTCTCTGGATTCGGCCCAAGTTTTCTATTATCTTTTGCTTAGGCTAGCTTTTCTTTCGGGTTCTTACCCGGTTTTAGTTTTTCACCACATTCGGTCTTCACACCATAGTTATCTTCTCAGGGTTATGCCTGTGTTTCGTTCTAAAGCCTCTAGGGTAGTTTCTCTCTCCTCTGGGTTTTTTCTGGATCGTTGGTTTTCTCCACTTCTGTTTAGACTCGCTTCTTTCAAACCCTTGCCATACCTATGTGAGCTAGTCTTGTTATCCTGCCGGGGTGCTACCCGTTTTTCTCTAGAAACCTAGATTGAACCGATCTTTTGAGGGTTAGAACTGCTTCCCCCCACCGGAGTGCTATCTATTTAGATAAATCCTCCCTCTAGAAGTTGGTTAAATCTTCTCCTTAGCCGTCATCCCAGGTTATCCTATTGTTATACTGCTAACATGAGCCCGACTGGGGCATTGTTTATCTATCCATGATTTTCTATTTTGGGTATCCAAGATATGTGCTGTCTGTTGTCAGAATTTTATTTGAGGAGTATCTGATATGGGCCATTCTGCTTTTGGGAATTCAGGTTTCTCTACGGGATTATCATTGGGCCAAGGAAAGTACGGTCAACACGTGTCTGGAAAAGATCAGTGTCAGGAAGACTTTATAGGATATCTGAACAGCCGACTGAGTCAGCTAAAATGGAAAAAAATGAGATGAATCTGGTAGCCCTAATGAGGGCTCTTACCAATAAACAGAGAGCCATAGAGCAATAGACCCAGGCTCAAGTGCAATGTCAGGCACAGATTCGGGCAATTCAGACCTGTATTCCTATTGCGAATGGACAACCGAATGAGACAAACGAGAATGGAGAGGACCTTTGAGATGACAATCAAGTCTCTGATGGACCACAAGTCGTTCCACCACCACCACGAAACCCTCGACAGGTGATGGTTGAGGAGGAAAATACCGCTCAGTCCAAAGAATCCGCATTAGTTGAGAAAATCGATCGGATGGAGAAGGTCCTTAGAAAGACAAAAGGAATTGAAGAATATATGCTAGATGTAGGAGGGTTTTGTCTATTCCCTGACGCTAAGCTACTGAAAAAGTTTAAAATGCCTGACATGGAAAAGTTCGATGGAACTAGAGATTCCAGAATTCATCTCCGAATGTATGTCGGTACCTTATCGCCAATGAAAATTGATGACCAATTGAAAGCCCAGCTCTTCCACCGATCTCTTTTAGGGGCAGTGCAGAAATAGTTTCTCTCCCTTGATGTAGCAAATACCAGAACTTGGGAGAACATAGCCACAGCGTTCGTCAGCTAGTACAATTATAATGTTTAGTTTGATGTAACTACTCGTGAGTTAGAGACCACTGGCCAAGAAAACAGGGAGTTTTTTGTTGATTTCTTGACCCGCTGGAGGGGTAAAGCCGCTAAGATGACAAACTGATCTTCTGAAATGGAGCAAGTAAGGATGGTAGTAAAAAACTTGTAGTCTCCGTTGAAGCGTTACTTGATCACGCAGCCACTTTTCACATTCGAGCAATTGTTTGACGCTGGGGTCCAGATAGAGGATGCAATCCAGTCTGGGGATATTGAAAAAGCCGAGCCAAGCCAGAAAACACCAAGAAGAACCTTCCCTACAACCAACCAGAATCAATCCGCTGCTCGCTCGGGCAAGGTGAACCTTTTGAATCCTTCAACCCATCCAATGAATAACTTTTAGAAGTCAGACAATGACCAACAGCAACAAAAATCGAGAAGCATCTTTACCCCCCTTAATATCTCTTTGTCTACCGCCCTAAATCGAATCGTCGAGAAGGGGCTTATCAAGCCATTGGGCCCCAGGCCTGCTCTTGATCCCCTACTGCCAAGGTTTAATGCTTCGCAATACTGCGCCTTTCACCAGGGCTACGGGCACCTAACTGACAAATGTTTGAGACTCCAGCATGAGATCTAAAACCTCATTGACAACAAGGTAATCCCACCACCATCTGTCATCCCAAAATCGAATGTCACTACCAACCCACTACCGAATCATGCCGGGCAGGCTGGGGTAAATAACATGTCTCTAGGGGAATTAGAGGACCCGAGTCAGCACATCTGTCCAGCGCACTTGCCACGCCCTCATGTTTCAATAACCGAGGATCAGACAACATGCTTGTTCATGATGATTAGGGGGAGTCAAGATAGGATGGAAGAATGGAATGATAATGCCTGGGAATGGTATCGATCGCTAATCCAAGTTTACTAACAAGAGAAGGAGCGCAACGAAGAAGACGATTGGCCATTAGATTATCTGGCCCGACCCTATGGATTTGGCCACGTGCTTGATGGAATCACCTTTTTCCAACTTTTTGAGGAAGAGATACATGTTGACGAAATGCAGTCCTATTGGCTGGTAAGGATTGTGCTAAAGTCAAACAGGGTCGAGTGAACCGACTTCTGGGCCGCTCGTAAACAGCAAGTGAATTTTATTGAAGAGGACATCTGGGAAAAATCGATAACACATGAGCTATTGAAGATGGCAAAGAAAGAAGGAAAATGGCAGCTATTGGTGACTTAAATGATTTGTGGGCATTCGAAAGCCCTCTGCACGTAAACGAAGTAAGATAGACTGATGATGCGATGCCAGGGTTATGGGATCCCAAAGACGACGTGGAACTCCTAACTAGAAGTGGACGACATTTTAAGCCAGCTCAACTAGAGAAGGGACAGCCAAGTGCAAAAGGGAATGAGACAGAGCAAGAGGAGAAAGATGATGCTGTATTAAGACAGTTGAAAAATACACAAGCGAACATCAGCATTTGGGGGCTGCTGATGGCCTCGCACAAATACAGGCAAGCTATGCTGAAAGTTTTGAATAAAGCCAGCGTTCCGATAGTGGCCACCCCGGTGCAACTGGTTGGACAGATTCTACCGACGGTTGAACCAAAAGTTATTTCTTTCTCTCATAAGGATTTGCCTACTGAAGGAAAAAGTCACAACAAATCGTTTCACATCACTGTTAAGTGCCTAGAAAAATGGGTCCCAGTAACCCTCATCGATAAAGGGTCTTCCTTGAACGTTTGCCCATTGAGAACGGCCGTGTATTTAGGGATGAGGCCAGATCAGTTCACTCCCTGCAATCAAGGGGTACGAGCCTACGACAACATAAGAAGGGACATACTAGGACTGGTGTCATTCGCTGTTTCAAAAGGACCTCTGAAGACGTCAGTTGAGTTTCATATGTTGGATGTGCCGGCCTTCTTCAACCTGCTGCTGGGCAGGCCGTGGCTACATGACCCAAGTGTCCAGGCAGTACCGTCTACCCTTCACTAAAAACTAAAATTGATAAAGAACGGGGCAGTTTTAACTATCCACGAAGAGGATTGTATTCACCCTTCGAAAGGAGGAGAGGGCATAACTCTGCTAGAAGTTCAGCATTGCGAAGATGATGTGTCCCTCAGTGGCTTTCAATTCGATGAAACACAGGCTGTTCAAATGCTGATGAATGAAGAAGAAAGGTATGTCAACCCACGAGCTTTAATGATGATGAGAAAAATGTCCTTCTTCCCTGGCATGAGATTGCGATGTAAACTGCAGGGAATCCCGGAACCCATTCAGGTATTGTCGACTTTGCACCATTTTTGTCTTGGGTATGAGCCAACGGAAGAAGATTTGGAAGAGCCTAGAATGGGATGAAAGGCCAATTATTCTGGAACGCTCAATGGGTATTTCGTCAAGGAGGGGGAAGATTTCCCATATTGTGGCATTCCGGAGCCATGGGTCGACGAAGAGACCAATCAAAAGTTACCGGGGTTGGAGATCTTTTTCAGCCACCAGCTGTCTGATACGGAATAGGAAGAAACAATGGAAAGAGAGAAGGAAGAAAAGAATGTTCAGGAAGAGGACTGGGCTGACAAGTTTGATGGAGCTGACCTGGGCATGCTGTTCAATGAGAATATGGCTCAGTTGCGTATAACCGAATCAGACTGCTTCATGATGGGTTTCAGCACGCCAGCCGACTGCACCAAGCTTATCGTCAATGCTGCTGCAAAAGAAATAAAGAATTGGACCATCAAGTTTTGTAATGAGCAGGTCGTCTATCCTGAGTCCGAATTTGAGTCGGAGTTTGTAGTCGAGGACACATCTGTTGGTGCTCCTCTCCATGCTTTTGCCATCGAGTTTGTAATCCCCTCTATTTTTAATGAAATGAACAAGATTTTCAATTACTCTGCTTTGTTTGATTTATTTCATACGCTTTCTGACGATTTTGAATTCGACGGGGATATCCCCCAAAAAATAAAACTTTTAATAAAAAGAGAAGAAGAAATGCGTGCCCAACCAATAATTGAAAAAATTTTGTCAATAAACTTGGGTAATGAAACTAACCCGCAAAATAGTCAAATTGGTTCTTCTTTATCCTTAGTTAAAAAAGAACAACTAATAACTTTATTAAAAGAATTCAAAGATGTATTTTCATGGTCTTACGAGGATATGCCCGGAATTAATCCTGACATTGTCCAGCACCATATCCCCTTATACCTTGATGCTAAACCGGTGAAACAGAAGTTAAGAAGGATCCGGCCAAAATGGGCTCTAAAGATCAAAGAAGAGGTTGCTAAATAGATCAACGCTGGATTCCTAATGGTAACTGAGTATCCGAAATGGGTAGCTAATATAGTGCCAGTGCTGAAGAAGGATGGTCGTATCCGAGTCTGCGTGAATTTTGGAATCTCAACAAGGCCAGCCCAAAGAACGATTTTCTACTGTCACACATTGGCGTCTTAGTAGACAGTACAGCGGGGCATGCCTTGCTGTCATTCATGGATGGCTTCTCCGGATACAATCAAATTTTAATGGATCCCGAGGACAGAGAAAAGACGACATTCACCACACCCTGGGAGACCTACTGTTATCGTGTGATGCCATTCGGTCTAAAGAATGCAGGGGCAACCTATCAAAGGGCTGCCATTACTCTACTGCATGACACGATACATAAGGAGGTCGAGGTGTACGTGGATGATATGATAGTCAAATTCAAGGATCGGGATGGCCACATCACAACACTGCAAAAGTTCTTTGAAAGGATTCGAAAGTACAAGATGCGACTCAACCCACAGAAATGTGCCTTCGGAGTTACTACCAGAAAGATGCTCGGATTAATGATCACTCAACGGGGCATCGAAGTCGACCCTTCAAAGAATAAGGCAATTTTAAAAATGCCTCCTCCGAGAACCGAGCGAGAAGTTGGAGGTTTTCTGAGTAAGATACAGTTTATCAGCCGATTCACCGCAAAACTGACCACTACCTGCGAGCCGCTCTTTCGTCTACTAAGGAAATGAGTCGAGTTCGAATGGGATCAGAAATGCCAAGATGCCTTCAATGCTATGCGATAGTACCTACAAAACCCTCCTGCTTTAGCTCCTCCTAAACCTGGCAGGCTACTGATCCTCTATTTGTTAGTGACTGATTCAGCTATGGGATGCATGCTTACACAAGAAAGAGGAACTAGAATCGAAAAGGCCATCTACTACTTAAGTAAGAAGATGACCGGGTCAGAGATACGGTACACACCGCTGCAGAAGACATGTTGGGCCTTGGTTTGGGCTTCCTGAAAACTAAGGCACTACATGTTATCTTTCACAGTGAACAATATCTCTCAGATGGACCCGTTGAAATACCTATTCGAAAAGCCAGCGCTAACAGGAAGGTTGGCTCGATGGCTGCTGCTATTATCTGAGTTTGATCTCCAATATGTCACCCGAAAGTCAGTCAAAGGCAGAGCAGTGGCAGAATTTCTG
>JAUMHN010418378.1:0-13535 GCA_032360265.1 Heliamphora ciliata
GCCAAGACCAGCTACTATAACGATGTACTACAATCGTACCAATGGAATGTCCGGGTCCATTGCGATTGTGAGCCTACTTGTATAATCTGTCAGAACCTATGACTCAATCTTCCGTGCAGCATGCACCAAGTTAAATACTGGACAGAATATACGGACTATGCATTCATTCATCACAAATATAAATATGAAATCACGAATGAAAAAATATCTCAAATGTTTCTCATTAATATGCTAGGGACCAAGAATAAAAGACCTAAAAAGCAAGGCTTTTCAGTATACATTCCTAACAAAGCTGAAGCAGCTTAACAAGGAGTCTTTTAAATGAAGTTGGATAGGCAGCTGTACTTGAGCTGTACTTGAAGACCTTTAAATGAAGTTGGATAGGCAGCCTCATGACATGGTCTTGTGTGAGCAGGAGAGAGATGCCTATAAGCTCTTTGTTGAGTTGAGTTTGGCTGAGGAGAGTTTCCTTAAGCAGAAAGCTAGGGTTCAATTAATTACCCCAAAAAAAGATAAGGTTCAATGGTTTAACCTGGGAGACCATAATAATAAGTTCTTTTTCAAATACATAAACTTTCAGGCAAATAAGTCTAGAATCTCTGCGATTACGAAAGATGATGGTACTATTTGTATCGACCGGCATGGTATCTCTGAGCATATTATTAACTACTACTAGGGTCTTCTTGTTATATATGATAGTGTTCAGAATGTTGATGATGAGGTGGTGAGGGGTGTCATTCAGCATAAATTATCCCCTCACAGCAATGAGAGAATGCAAGGTGCTGTGACTAATGAGGAGATTAAGCAGGTTATGTGGTCCTTAAAATCAAATAAGGCCCCTGGTCTGGATGGGTTCTCTGTTGGTTTTTTTAAAGATGCTTGGGAGGTTGTGGGTGAGGATATTACTAGGGCTATTAAGAGCTTTTTTGCTTCGGGGCACTTGCTCAGAGAAGCGAATACCACTCTTATCGCATTGATTCCTAAAATTCCTAACCCTACTTCGATTAAGGAATATAGGCCCATCTCATGTTGTAATACCATCTACAAGTGTATATTAAAGATTATTACTAATAGGGTGAAGGGTTCATTGCATGAAATTATTTTCCCATCACAATCGGCCTTTATTTTGCGTAGTTAAGTGGGGAAGTGGGGAAGGGGACCTCAGGGTTCGAACCCTGGGGGTATGCGGGGCAAGGCAGCACCTGGCCACTAGAGCTCGCCACCACATAATCGGCCTTTTTTTGGGTAATTAATTGTAACGTAAAAGAAGAAAAAAATTACATGAATACGAGGAGCATACCCCAGGTAATTACATAAGAACACTAGGAGCTGACCGCCTAACAAAAGTACAACAAATAAAACCCAACCCCCGCTCTAAGCGAGGGTATATCTAAGAAACATATTTCACGTACATCCCGCATGGATAGAAATGTAAAAACCTCCTTACAAGTCCGTGCACATCCCGCACATTTTTTTTTAGTAATTAAATGTAACATAAGAAAAAGAAAAAAAAGGTACATGTTTACAAGGGGCATACCCCGGGCCTTACATTCCCAAAGATAACCAGGCCTTACTTTTTGGCTAATATGGTTAATTAGATTAAGGAATGCATGATGTCCCCTAGCAACTCTATTAGTATTAATGACGAGTTGAATGGCTTCTTCTCGGGGAAGAAAGGGCTTAGGCAAGGGGATCCCCTTTCTCCTTACTTATTTGTCATGGCTATGGAGGTCTTGTCTGGTCTGTTCACTAAGTACACGAGTGAGATGCCTTTTAATTACCACTAGAGATGTGGTATGGGCAGAATTATTCATTTGTGTTTTGCTGATGATCTCATGGTCTTTTCTAGGGCTGACACCCAGTCGGTTAGTGTTGTTAGGCGTGTTTTAGATGAATTCCAGAAAGTGTCGGGTCTGTCGCTTAGCCCTTCGAAGAGTGACATCTATTTCTCAGGGGTGGAGGATAGTGTTAAATCTAATATTTTAGGCATCCTTGGGTTTAAAGAAGGTTCTCTTCCTGTTTGCTATCTGGGTGTGCTGTTAATTACCACTAAGTTAGCCTATAAAGAGTGTTGTCCGTTGATTGATAAGATTGCAAAGCGCATTCAGGTTTGGACTAGTAAGTTCCTTTCCTATGCAAGTAGGTTACAACTCATTGGTTCAATCCTGTTCTCTATGCAAGTATATATTTTTTTTTTGGTAATTAACTGTGGCATAAAAGAGAAAAGAAAAAAATACAAGATTATAAGGGGCACTCCCCAGGCCTTACAAACCAAAGAACACAGAACCACTGTATGCGAGTATATTGGTCCTCTTTGTTTATCCTTTCTAAGAAGATCCTTTGAGAAGTGGAGAGCCTTATGCGGGCGTTCCTCTAGAGTGGACCTGATATGAAATCCACTGGGGCTAAGGTCTCATGGGACGAGGTCTGTGTCCCTAAGCGGGAAGGAGGGCTAGGGATTAAATCTCTTGTTATGGAAAATAAGGTTGCGGTTGCTAAGCATGTCTGGTTTCTGCTAATAGGGGGTGATATCTCCCTTTGGTGCATGTGGATTAAGTCTAGCATTCTTAGGGGTGAGTCCTTTTAGTTGGTTAGGATCCTATAGTTGGCTTCATGGTGTTGGAGGAAACTCCTTCAACTTCGCTCTTTAATCAGGCCGTTTGGGAAGTATGAGATTGGTTCTGGGGAAGACACTTTTTTCTGGCTTGATCATTGGCATCCGTGGGGTTCTATCCTGGATGAACGAGGTTCTAGAATTGTATATGATGCTAGGATGAACCGATTAGATAAAGTGTCGAGGATTTTTTTTTTGGTGATTAAGTGTCGAGGATTGTTGATGGTTGTGATTGGAAATAGCCCTCGGCCATCTCCATGGACCTGATTGAGATGTCTCGGGAGGTTAGTTTTACCCCAGATGCATCTAGGTTGGACAGTATTAAATGGGTTCTTAAGGGTGGTAAGTTTACTATTGGCTTGCTGTGGGATGCTATTAGGGTCCATAAACCCCAGCCCCAGTGGAGTAGCTTGGTTTGGTTTAAACACCATATCCCTAGGATTAGCTTTAATCTTTGGATTGTGGTCAGAGGTAGGCTTAACACTGGGGATAGGCTTCGGTTGTTTGGGATGCAAGTTGACTTTCAGTGTAATTTGTGTTCTAGCTGTTTGGAATCCCATGATCACCTCTTTTTTAACTGCCCTTTTTCTAAACACGTTTAGGATTGGGTTTTAGGTAAATGTGGGCTTGTTTAGGCTGCAACCTCTTGGCATGTGTGGTGGAGTAAGTTCGCTATGTCCTCTAGTGGACAATCTCTTAGGACTTTAGTAAGAAATTTGGCCTTGTTAGTTAAGGTGTATAGCATCTGGAAGGAGCGTAACCAACGTAAGTTCCAAGGGAACAAGCGTGGTTATAAGATGGTGATTAAGGAGATTGTGGAGGCAGCGCAATGGCCAGCGCCCCAACGCCCCACCTTACCCCCCGGGGTTCAAACCTGAGGAGTCAACCACCCCACCCCAATTAACCTACCCAAAAAAAAAGGAGAATGGGGAGATTATTAGAGGCTGTTTGCTTATCAGACGTAAGGTCCCTATTACCACCGCAAATTTGGATATTCAGGGAGAGTAGGGGTTGCCTTCGGATATTTTTGAATCACTAACTCTCTTATCTCGGTAGTCTTCTGCAGGTTAGCTTAGCGAATGGTAGGTGCAGGGAGTATTTTATTCTCCATCCTTCTTGGAGTTTGAGTTAAACGCCTTACTGTGTGAGTTTAGTGAGTTTCTTCTCATCCTTCATAGGGGATTGCAAGGTCCTCCTGTCCGGTTTGGGTTTTGTTCCTAGTGTTGAGAGATATACACACTATATTGAGTTCTGGTGAGGGCTTCTAACTCCTTTCTTGCTAGTTTTGTTTTATGCAGTACTGTGGCAAGTCTAAAGAGCAGTGAGGTTTTGGGAATTTTTTTTTTTTGGAGAGTTGAGCGATACACCTTACTATGAGTGAGTGGTGTGAGATGTTTATTCTAACTTTATGACCTACGTTTGTTTCCTGTGTAGTGGCTACTGGCATGCGGATTCTTGTGAGATTTGCTTCTTTTTTTTGGAGGGTCGATTGCTATACACTATGTGGAGTTTGTGAGGCATGTGTGTGTGTGTGTGTTCTCTTTATTTTATTGATTCTCTCATATTTCTGTGTATTACTCAAGTCATGGTTCCTCGCTAATCCTCGGAGCAAGAAGCCACAACTGTAGGATGCCGCAGCTTCCTGGCAATCATGGATGGGTTTGTTTGGTTTGTACAGTTGTGCTACATATATACTGCTTTTGGGTTCCTAGCGATGGGGGCTGTCCATAGCAATATATAGTAACTGGCTCTTTTGGATGTTGGGTGGTGCCTTGGATATGGTCCTAATTATATGGTGTAGTCAGGTTTGTTACTCCATGATATACTTCTTTTGTCACTTAATGCCCGATGTGCCCAGGATAGGTCTGGCTTATATCCTGGGCGTGCATGGGTTTTTTGGAAGCTCGTAGATTATACAGGTTTGGTGTTTTTTTTGGGATGACCGGTTTCACTTTTGGTTTTCCATTTTGGCTTCTGTGTTCTGTGGTGTTCTGGGCTGACCTCACATGTTTGGAACTCTTCACCTGGGGCGGTTTTTCTCCTGACTGTTGTGGCTGGGGTGGTTTTGAATTTTGCAGGTTTAGTCCTCTCGGTAGTCTTATCTTGGTCAAATGTGGTATGTGGTGTTTCGATTTTTGAATACTTTTCATGTAAATCCTTGTAACTTGAATGGGGAGGAGGTTGTTTAGCATTGTTTCCCCTACCATTACTCCTCCAAGTTATGGCTTGGGCAACGATTGCCTTGATTTTTTTTTGTGTTTTGGTTATGGCTTAGCCTAAAGTCGGTTTTTGTGATGCTTGGGCTCCTGTTTCATTTGTTTCCTTGTAGAGTGGTTTCCCAACTTTATGTTTTTTTTTTTTTTTGGTTTTTTAGGTTTGTAAAGCCTGGGGTATGCCCCTTGTATTCATGTATTTTTTTTCTTTTTTATGTCACATTTAATTTTCCAAAAAAAGTGCTCAAAATTTGACTTTATGTATATTTTACTAACTTTTTAATTGGAATAGAGTTAATTTATTATCTATAGGGTTAGTATATCATTTTTACTATTTTAATTTTTTCTTGTGTTGTATTTATAGGAAGCATCTTCGTCTATTTCTATACACTTCCTCCAGCTATTAGCCACTATTTTTGCTAATTCTACTACAAGCCCCCCAATCTAACCACTATCGGTTGTTTTTGTTGGATTGATCACTTTTAACCATCGTTGCTATCACCACATCCGGGCACCATAGTCATCCCCACCTTCGATAATGAAGACAATGATTATATTTAAGGAAATTTTGGATATTTTTTTTTTATTTTTCATTGTTTGCATGGTTGGTGGTTGTCTTTTTGAGAAATATGGTGTAAGATTGGAAGTGGTGGCCAACATGGTGGCAAAACTATCTCATATGCCCCACTGCCCCAGGGTTCGAACCCTAAGGTTTTCCATAGCCCATCCCCACTTAACTCACCCAAAAAAAAATATGGTGTAAGAGCAGATTTCAGCCATGGGGTGTTGGATAATACAAAAATCAGATCTCTCATTATTTAATTAAAATATTGATGATTTTATGATGTATTTATACTATATTGTCCAAGAAAATACTTTAAAAATTCATACTATAAGGGGGAAATTGAAACTTGTCGAGGGATACACAAATATGAGTGAGTTTAGAGAGATTTATGCTAACTCTATTCCCTATAAATGTTTTGTTTTGTGCAGATATGCGTGGAAAATCTAGGAGCTGTGAGGCTTGTTTTCCTTTGTTCAGAGAGTTAGGGATACAATATATTGAGTGAGTGATGGGAGGCTCTTAACCTATATGAATTGTGTTTGCTCTTTGTACAGTGGCTCTATTTGGGAAGTTAGAGTTAGATTTGCTTCTACCTTTTTCTTTGGAGAGTTGAGTGATACACATTGAGAGGAGATATGTGAGGCTATTATTGATTTTTGCTCTGTGTGTGTCCAAATCTCGAGTGGTGGCTTACCCCCGCAAGAAGAAACCTCGCCTGTGACGGTTTTTCTTTTGCCTTGGTTGTGGTGGGTATGTTGCAACGGCTTGTGGACTAATATGGGTTTGTTCCTACTTATTAGAGCTTGGTGGCTCCATGTTCATATGGTTTTTGGGTACTTTGTTTATATGTTTTTCCTAGCTATGAGGGATGTTCATAGATTTTTGGTGGCTTTGGATTATTGATTATGTTGTCCTTTCTACATCTATCCGCAAGGGGAGGCATTGTTTGTGGCCTGTAGTTCTTTGGTTCTGCCCCTTCGACTTGGGGTTTGTTCATTGTTTTTTTTTTGGGCTGATGGTGCTAGTTAAAAGCTTTCCCCTTACGGCTTGTGTAAGGGAATGTGTGCGTGTGTGGGTGTGTGTGTAGTGGGGTTTGGTTGTTTTGTACAGGGTTGTCGTCTGGTTCAGGATTTTGGATTAGTAGACTGTGTTGTTGCGGCTGGAGTCTTGGTTCTGGCCATATTTGGCTTCCGTTCTAGCCATATCTAAATGGTGGCCCTTTGATGCTATGATTTAGTATTTCAATTTTTTTTTGGGTAATTATAGTATTTTAATTTTGGGCGTGTGGAAATTGTTTTGGCTATTTTGCTGCTGTTGGCCTCTAATTGGTTGGGTTGGTTTGGCTCTTTATTGCTGCGATTTTTGAGTGTGGTAGGAAAATGCTTGGGCCATTGACATTTGCCCCAGGCCGTCTCTTACACAGGTTTTTGTTTACATTGCTAGCTCAGATTCTGTCTCCATTACTATTAGGAAGTTATGGGTTTGGCATCCTTGGTGTTTTATTTGTTTAGGTTTTATGCTCATCTTTCAGGCTTGGTGCCTTTTGTTCTTGATGTAATCGGTTTTGGTTTTTGGTTTGTTGGGTATGTAAGGCCTAGGGTCTGCCTCTTGTAAACTTGTACGTTTTTTTTCTCTTTTATGTTACAACTAATTACCCAAAAAAAATATATTGAAACTTGCTTTAACGCATTTTATGTGTACGATCCACACCGTACCGTAGTTTCGCAATTCCCTCTTCAAGATGGATAGACCACGTTCAGAGGAGTCTTCTCCCGTTCGAGATACACGACAAGGGGTTGATCTTCAGTCCCTACCCGGTGGGGATCTTGCTAGGGTTTCCCCGTCCCGTGGTGAGCAATGAACGCTAGTGAAGTTGAGCAAAATCTTCCACGAGGAAGGTATGGTTCAATCGGTCCTCTCTAGTGTGGACGACATGGTGGACAAAGAAATTGCTAGAATTTGTGAGGGTGTTAAGCCTTTCAATGCTAACCTTCTTACAGCTTTGGAAGCTCGCTTCTTGTGACTCAAGGGTGTGAGCCCTTCCAAGGCTCCTCCTCCATCAAAGCAGAGTACTCGTCTTGAGGTAGGGACGGTTAGTCATGCAACGAAAGGCAAATCGAGTGTTAGTCAGAACATAGTCGATGGGTCAGGTCCTGAATCGGAGGAGGAGACCGAGTTAGAGCAAGCAAGTATTATGCTCTGCATGGCCCACCACGACAAGAGCTTAGCGGAAGGTCGTATTGAGCGCATCTCAGAGGTCATTGCCTAACGAGATTCTGCTACCCTAGATCCATTTGAGGAAGCTCATAAGAAATTTGGATGGATTAATGATGAACATGGCAACCCTATTTGGGACACAAGCTTCAAGGCTTCAGCACTTCGAGGTAGGGGTGGAGGTCGGGCTCCATTTCAGAATAGGGGTGAAGCTAGGTTTGGGGATCGGTGACCCCAAGTCCGAGGGGGTTTTGGGGCTTTTGTGAATGAGCCATCAAGAACTTGGGCTAAGGTGGTCGCGCATGGAATGGAGGTACAAGAGACTGGTGAGGGAACTGTGAATCCTCCAGGTGCGCCTAAGGAGTTCGATAAAAATCCTAAGCCACCTTCCTAGGCCTCTTTGTTGACGAATCGATCTTCGAGTACCAATTTGGAATATGTGGAGGCTCCAGATTCTGATGTCATTGAGATTGAGAGTTCTCTTGTGGATGAGAAAACATGGGAGAATTGTTTGGTTAGCTTTTTTTTTGGGAAATTAATTGTAATAGAAAAAAAAAATTTCGGTAATTAATTGTAATAGAAAAAAAACAAAAATGTACATGTTTTCAGGGGGTATACCACAGGTTGTTACATTACTAACCAACATAACCAAAAGGAAACGAAAAAACCTAATAACACAATAACAAAACACACCCAACCCCATCTAGACAGCGGGGGAACACCTAATAAAACAAATTCCATGCACAACCCGCATGGATAGGACAAGAACACCAAAGTACATAGCAAAGGACCAAAATTCATCAGCAAACTAGACTACTAAAACTCCTAATTCCTGCTGAAGATTGGCTACTCGAAGGGTAATAGGCTCCGAAATTCAGACAAGAGCAAGAGAACAAGACATCCGGCAAGAGATAAGGCGGTGGTCCAACCAAAAGTAAGAATCATAACCCATGGCCAAATAAATGACCGGCCCTCAAAACTCCTCAAAAGTCAGATCGATCCCCAAACTATCTCAGAAAGCACCAAAACCCCACAAGCTAAAGAAGTCAAAGAAACTAATTATCTACGCAGGAGAACCTTCACTCAGAAAACCATCGAGCCCATCTTCGAATCCTAGTAAGTGAGAAATCGAACACTTCCCAAACAATATAAAGATTTGATAAGAACAAATGAGGATCAAAACAAAACCCAGTGACAATCACTAAGCTATAACCATCTCTGCAATTTATCTCCCTTGGCCCACCAAGCCATCCATTCTCAATGACCCGTAGGCCCACAACACCAATGTACAACGGAATCTATCTTATGGCCTTTCAAACCCATAAAACCGGATAGCCAGCTCTTAGCCTACGCCCCATGGTATTGAAAACCACCAACCGGCGGGTCCCACCACTAAGCCGGGTGCCACAACTAAGTTTAATACCTTTAACTAAACCGCCTTTGGTATCTTCAAACACAGCCCGAAGCACTGAATCCCAACCATTTACTCCAAGTTGCATTACCATGAACCACCAACTGGGTCCCACATCAGCACTTATGTGGGTGGGTTCACTCACCACTAGTGCAAAGCATCCCACAATATAATAAGCTGCAAATCGCCTATTAGCTGGACCACCTTTTCACATAGATCAGGCCACCATTTTCAAAACCAGAGATGGTTTTATGAGGGGAACCCAAGCCACTAAATTCTATTTAGCGTGTACGTGCCATCAAAAACCCTTTTACCACCCTTACGTTCAAGACCTAACTAATCAAGATCCACCTAATATCAATAGGCCCCACAATCAGCCCACCATTTACACATACTAGCATGCAATAAACTGGCTTAGAGGAGCCCACCGTTTACACATACCAGCATGTAATATACCGGCTTAGTGGAGTATGACCACGTGTGAAACAATAAGATAACCAAAACAGGTAGAAAGATAGTGGGAAGTAGGGACCACCGACTAGCTAGCTTCCACTCATATGAAACCCAAACCATGTTTCTTGGGCGCAACGCAAACCCTGCCCACAGTTTCAAAATCGAGAATGGTACATCTCTGAAAAAAATAGAGATGTTACATCATATGCAAAGCCAAACATGGCCCACGCGCATCCCAACGTGTGAAGACCCGAGTATCTTCCTCTTTCGTAACACAACTACTATGACCTAAAACCGCCATAGCCATATTTGGATCTGGGCAAAACACCGTAGATGAACGATTTAACACCGGAGAAAGTAGCATCGAATAACTCGCAAACAGCAGTGTATGGATTAAAACTAAGCAAATTCACGGAACAAGAACCATTAACCAGGACCTGTGTAAATACCATGCAGATGATTCACTTAAACTTCTTATCTGATTAATCTCACCATTGACGCAACTTGCCGAAGCTTCGTGAGATGAAATAAGCTTCGGTACTAAACTCAAAAAAGGAATTAAACCCACCAGATCTAGCGCTGGATAAAACCCACCAGATGTACAACTCATCATAACAAAACTACTAGACCATAAGAGTTCTGTACTGAAGCCATAGAGGACTTTCAGAGCATCAAAAGACATACAAGGGCATAAACCAGAGCCAACAAGTAAAACCCATTTTCGGTGAAGCAAAACCCATTTTCGGATCCACTTTGAGGTTAACAACTCCCATCAACTTAAGAAGCTTCAAGCTACCATGGTTGCCAGACCCATAGCCGGATAAAACATATATATAAACAAAATTCATGAACATATTCTCCATGATAACCTAAATCTTCAGAGGAAATAAGATGGCACAGATCTCCCCATCGGAGCAGAGTAATCATCATCCATATTCTCGTTCATAAGGAAATACCAAAAAATCCAAAAAATAACCAGAAAGCCAAAAAAACATACTTGATCTGCTTCGAAATGATGCAGACCTTCCAATAGAACCGCTTCTCGTGAATCATCATCCACCGTGACATGATTCACTAGATAGAACACCATGAAAGAAACTTGCACACCAAATTTACCATGAGAGAGCCCTGGGGAGAGCTTTCTCTAGAGAGAGAAGCTCTCCCCTTGGACAGGTTTTCTTGTACACACAAATATGTACTTGAGTTGGCTTAGAGTTGGCATCCATTTTTGTAAACACTCAATAGTGATATGGAACGATTAATTATAATCAAATTTCCAAGGGCCAAGTCCTTGTCTGTGAAGAATCACACTATTCAATGAATCTATCGGCTTCCTTTAATCCATCCAAATGGGATGTGATTATTGTATTCTCTATATGGCCCTGGTTGGCTATTTCTTGGACTCTACATTAGCCTTTGGGTTGGTTCGAGCTGCGGCTAGAACTTTATGGGAACAAGATGGGCTGATTGATGTGCCTAGAAACGATCGAGGATTCTTCATTTTTAAGTTTAAATCAGCTGAAGAAATGGAAAACATTTTGGAAAGGGGACCTTAGCATATCTCGGGGAAGCTTTTGGTGGTCCAGCGGTGGAAAAAAAAGGTTCTCCATTACTAAGGAAGCCATCTCTAATTACCCAAAAAAAAAGGAAGCCACCTCTAAAATCCCAATTTGGGTTAAGCTTCATGACCTTCCTCTTGAGTTTTGGAATTCCCCATGTCTTAGTAGAGTAGCTAGAGTGTTGGGTGTTCCCTTATACTTGGATCGAGCCACCGATACTAAGCAAAAACTCTCGTTTGCGCGGGTTTGTGTTGAAGTTGATGCGGGTAAACCGCTGAAACATTCAGTGACAGTTAAGTGTGATGGAGACACAATTGTGGTGGGTGTAGAATACCAAGGTTTTCCAGCGGTCTGCTATCACTACAAAGCTTTCGGACATGATACGAAGAAATGTAAATTTTTCCAAACCAGCAGCTACTCATTTAGAATGGGTTCAAGTGGATAAGGGAAAGGAAGCCATTGGGGGGTTTCAAGTTGTCGAGTAGGTCCAGCTTACCCCTTCTTCTTCTAATCTTATACCATGTGAGGTTGTACCACTTAAGGAGCAGGTGATTGCCATTGAGAAAAGGGATGCAAACACTCGGCGTGGAGTCAGCCCAACACCCAGTGCTCAGTACTCTCACAAGGTGTTTCCGTATGAAGGCACGGGTCATGACAATAGGGGTGAGGCTTCTGATGAGGTTATCCCGATTAAGCAATCTAAGTAGGAAGTGCTGGGGCCTAAACCGATACGTCAGTTACCGAGTACAAGAAGTCAATCTGCCCAGGTCGGTGAGAAGGTTATGGTTGAGGGCTAAGGAACTAAGGAGTCTTTAACTCCTTTGGAGGACAGTGATCCAAAACAAGTTTCATCCACATCCAGGGATCATGTTGGCAGAAAGATGAACAGTAGCAAGAAGAAAAAGAAAAGGTTACTTCACTAACCCTTTTTTATGTCTAAAATAATTATGGCTATTAATGAAACTAGGGTAAAAAAAAGTAAAGCACATGCTAATTTTGAAAAAATCTAGCCTGGTTGGAAACTAGCTCATAATTATTCTTTTGGGGTTTTGGGTAGATTGTTGGTTTGTTGAGATCCTATTTTTGTTAATGTATGTTAATGTCTTAGATACTGGAGATCAATGAATTTATTGTAGGGTCGATTTTTTGGAGGAAAATGTCTCCTTCTGGGTTACTTTTGTGTATGGTCTTAACACTCCGGGAGAAAGGTGTAGGTTATGGAGTAAGATTAGCTCTCTTGCCATTGGGATTGCTAGCTCTCCTTGGTTATTGCTGGGAGATTTTAATGTTGTTAGATATCCTTACGAGTGTTTTGGTGGGTGTGATAAGTGGGTGGCTTATATGGACGACTTCAATAAATGTCTGTATGCGGCGGAACTAGATGATCTTAGGTATAATGGTATCCAATTCACGTGAAAAAAAAGGGTGGGTAAAAAGAAAAAAGAATGTGGGGCAACTCCATGTCGCTACTGTGTGCGATGTAGGTGTGATACAGCGTGCGAATGGCACGACCGAGGGTTTCCCCTGTTGCAAGGGAACTTCTGTGACTTCCAGCGTCTTCTTCTTCTACTGAACTTGAGCATGTGATTAGTATCACTAACCTAGATAGCAAGCCAAACCATGTGAACTCAATGGAGATCCCACAAACGCAATCCAAGACTATCGAAGTGGCAAAAATTTATGAGGTTTCCCCAAATCAAAATCAGGGAAAGTGTGTGTTGGAGCGAAAAAAAAAATTTGAACCGACGCCATGACCGTAAAAAACGACGTGTGCATTTTTCATGAAAACAATGAACTATATTAATCTTAATACCATTATACCTTTATGAAACTTTTCGAAAAGTTTCATAAAGTTCCGAATACGTTGAAGACGACGTTGCAACCTTCTCACGTATGTCCCGGACGCACTACGATGATCACAGTGTGTGGGAACCGATTCCGATCGAAGAGTTCTTCTTTTTCTCGGTTTCTTCTCACAGTTGTCTCCAAAAAGCAAAAATCAATTTGCCAAAAGAGAGAGGGGGCGGCGGCTTGGTGGTATGGATTAGGGTTTTAGGTTTTCTTTTTATATTAAAAGCCATCTTGTGATATATTACTACATATATCAAAGATAATGATAAGAATATATATTTTCTTTCCTAAAACTAAGAAAGAGATATATTTTCCATAAAATCAAATCCCCACCCCTAATTAGGGCCGGCCACCTAGGGAGTAATCCCTAAGTGTGCCAAATTTCAAAATCGACCTCCAACAATTTAATTTAATTCCTGAATGTCCCCGGCGAAAAAACCGGCATTCACATTAAATTAAATAATAACCAAAAATAATAAGAAAAATATCCGTGCGTATGATGGGCTACGTGAGGGATCACGAAGAAGTATAGGACTCGGGCTAACCATACGAGAAAATCGGATATCCCTAACTCTGTTCCCGAGTTAGATCCTTTCTCGCACGAACCAAAACTTATTCCACTAAAGGTCCTGACTGAACTCCCGGCCCTAACTCA
>JAUMHN010418389.1:0-35850 GCA_032360265.1 Heliamphora ciliata
TTTAGATGAAATTGGACATACTATCGGTACGGCTGTAACACAGTGTTTTAGTTTATTTATTTTAATTACAGGGAGTGGTAATTATTTTGACAATTGTTTCAACTCATTGTGTTAGTACACTTTGTGTGTATTGAATAGGACCACGTTCTAATTTACACCGCATGGTTATTATGAGTACTTATATTTTTAATTTCGAAATAATTATTAAACATGTACATTTAATGCTCGCTATTTTAATTTATTAAAAGATGCGATCTTTTACGGGTTTATAATTTAGGTGAGTTGGATAGCGGCATTACGTATATGGTAGATATTAATTATTTACGGAATCCACATCCCGACAAGGGATTGATGATATTCTCTTAAGAAAATTTATAAATTTTGATCGTGCCAAAATCTGCATGTGGATTTTATAATCCAACATATTAAATAAGTTCAGCGGAAGGTGTCAAAGAATTATTAAACAGGTCGATTAAATATATTTTTTAGTAATTTAATTTAATCGACAGGTATTTATAATCTTAACGTGGAGAGAATAATATGTATTTAATAACAGAACTCGAATAATTGGTTTCGAGAATAAGGTCAGGAGTGCAATTATAATTATTTAGTAATATGTTTTCTAATTTATGTTTTTAGAAAATTACTTCTAGGTTGAAGTGGATTTTCCTAATTACATTAGAAGGCCGTGTCTTATTTACTTTTTGAGTCTCTACTGTAGCCTATTTATATATCGTATAATCTTAGGTGCCAGAAAGAGCATTCATTCAGTCCTTAGGTTTTCCATGTGTTTGTGAGAACTAGAAAATGAGTAGACAGCTAGACAAGGTTTGGAACAAGAAGGATCAGAGCCCGCACTCTGTTCTTGTTTCAGCATTCAGGAATACATCAGAAGATCAAAGTAGAGACGAGACTGCTAGTTTTTTGTCATGTTGATCTTCAGATTCAAGTTCAAGTGTTGAAACGTGATCAATTCAGAAGGATCATGCAGGAATAATTCTTATTCTGCCTTGTGGGTGTACCGGGTTTCAGTTTTTTGGGTTCAACAATTGTTTCGTTTTATCCCGTATGGATTCCGTCCGGACAATTTGGCGCTTTGCAATTTTTTTTGTGTGCTGTAGATCCTGTACTGCGCCACATTTGATTCGATTCATATGCATTGTCTTTGTTTCTTGGAATTTCGATCTCTTCATGTGAAGCGCTCTTTCTAAGCTATTGGCAAAAATGTTGTTCTTTTTTTAATGCCTATCGCGGTGGGCAACTATTAAACATGACATATGGGGTGTTTTATTGATTTTGTAATTCCGTTGTCTTTTGAAATTGTTAGGGAGCTGCCTTAGCTCAATCACCATGGTTCAAATCTACGGACAAGGTTAAGTTGATGAGAATCTGGTGTACTAATTGTTGATAGGACAAAATGTCATAATACTATGGCAATTTCAGTTTTTTAATACTATAAAAATTCTATCGTCTGTACCTTAATATTCTGCTCGTAGCTGTTCACCTTTTGTCACCTTCAGATGCTTAGAAGGCCATGTTCGCAACTTTAATATATTTTCTATATTATTCTATTCCGATTAAAATTTTATACTAGCTTGTTGGTGTAGAAAACCCAGTTTTGATGCCTGCAGCTGAACAAATCTTTGGTGTTGGTGGGAAGAGGAAGAGGATGAGGCCCTCTTTGGTATTTCTAGTGTCAAGAGCAGATGCATATATTGTAGGCTTGAAGTGAGGAGTTTGCAACTTCCTCTGTAAAAGTATTCTCTCTGATATATTAGACAAAATAAAATTTTCATTTAATACTACTTGGTTATCAGGGAACTTACCAAAGAACATAAGCGTTTGGCAGAGATTATTGAGATGATACATACTGCAAGCCTAATACACAATGGTGTATTAGATGAAAGTGATATGCGAAGAGGTAGACCTTAGTCAAATTCTAAGTTGCTCCTAGAATCCACCATTAACACCTCTGATCATAATAACAGATTCCTATTGCCAAAATTGTTGTGTCTAATATTTTTGGACTTATTACCAAACCCGATTTATCTGAAACTTAACTTGTTAGATACATTTTGTTTTTTAGCATATTTACCAAACATAAGTAGTTTTTTAAAGCCATGTTTTCAGAACACGACTTCAATTAACTTATTGTAAAGCTCAAGGAAATTGTGTTTTAAAAGCCCAACTTCAGGATTGAAGTTGTGTTTACAAAACACAGCTTCACGAATTAACCTGGGGTTTGAAAATAAGTTGAAAACTAGGATTTTTCAGGTGCATTAATCCAGGGATTTTTTTGTCTCTAAGATGCATTATTCTTTTGAGTTGGGAGAGGGGGATGATTTCTATATGATTCTATTGTTATTGGTTGTGATGTTCTTTTCAGGTAACGCGTCGCTGCTACCCCAAGAAAGAAAAAGCCCAAGTTATGTTGAGTTTTGTGGCTTCTGTGGGGCCTATTTCTGACTGGTTTCCTAGCTGGGCTGTCCATAGCATGGGGTTTTTGGATGTTTCTTTTGCTTTGGATGGCTTTGTTTTGTTTTTGGTTTGGGTGTTATTTTTGAATGGTTATGTTTAAGCTCAGGACTGATTTTAATTTTTGTTAGGTGGGTTTTTAAAGATTCGGACTATTTTAAGATCTGGTTTTTGTTTTAAAATCCAGAAATATGGGTTTTCTTTTGTTTTGATTGTTCATGTATAGGCCTTTCCCTTACGGCTGTGTAAGGGAATGTGTGCGTGCATTTTCCTTTTTTTATTCGGGTATGTGAAGTGCTTATGGCGTAGATCTACATGAAGATTTGGTGGCAACTTTTGGTGGTTGCGGCACCAGATGGGATTCCATGTTCCCCCAAGATTTTTGATGCTATCCAATAGTTAGTTAAGGTGAAGATATATTGTGTATTTTTGTGTTCAGGTTATGGTTGGTTAGGGTGTTGGTATATTGTGTATTTTGTGATCCGATGTTGAATGGTTTTAGAGTAAGTCGAGATCCCTCATCATTACCATGAGGTTATGACAGAGGTAGTTGTCTTTGTGAATAGGTTCTTGTAATTACTTGGGGTGTACTCTTTGCAACCATGTAAATTTTCTTTTTTATGTTACAATCAATTCACCAAAAAAATATATGCATGAAAGAATGCTTAGAAACTCCATTTTTGTACCTTGTTGTGAATCTGCCCATATTTTGTGAGTGGTGTTGATATTGTACCTTATGACAGCAGGATCAAAACTTTGACCGTAAAAAAGAACCGGGTGAGGGGTGCCTGCTGCGCTTAAAGCGCAGCAGGGTTTGCTGCGCCAACAAACGTCGACGTTTTGTGCATCTCCAAATTAAACAGAAATGGTGCCATTCCGAATCACTAACCCTGGGGAATCTGGATTGATCTCACCAAATTAAAAAATAATTTTAAGAAAATGTGTATAAAATTAAATAGCTGCTGTGTTTAGGGTAAATTTGAATAAAATAAAATAATTTTATTTACATAAATTTTGGATTTAGTAGTATTTAAACTACGTCGTGCTTGAAAAATTTTAAAAATACACTTAATATTAACATAAAAGACTATACACATCTATAAAGACTATACACATCTCAAACGCACTAACATAATTAAATTTTTTAACAAAATGATAACAAAAAGTTTTCAATACAAAAATCATCGAATTCTTTCACAAGGATTAAATAAAAATTATGAACACCCCATGTTTAATTAAATGTTATCCCATCAATTACATTTCAAATTTGTGGGAGCCATTGCGAATTACTAAAAAAAATCATAAAAACAATCATTATGGACAAATGATTTAGTTGTCTTGGGAGAGTGCTTTTCTTGATCAAATGCTACTCGTTTATATTCATTATAAAAGTTAAATGCAGCTTCTTCATATTCAAATTCCATTTCAAGACTTGGTTTGCAATCTTTAGATAACCTCCCAACATCTTCACTACACCCCTCAAGTTCACTATTCTCCATTCTGTCACTAATAAAAAAAAGTTTATAAAAACTCATGTTGTTAAGATTTCTGTTATAACAGTATCGAACTAGACTGTTAAATTAAAATTATTAAGAAAATTAAGAATTAATTCAACAGTTTCATGGTGTTAAAACCCCAACTTCAGAATAAAAAAAAATTGACAGGAAAGTAATTCACAAAACAAGCTTAACCTTACTATTTGTCTTACTAAAAAATCAAAAATAAAAAAAAGTTGCCTAACTATTTTTCAAAAAAGAACAAACATCCTGAAAAGAGAAAAGAGAAAAGAGAAAAGAGCTTAAAGCAAAGAATAAAAAAAAAGGTGGATAGATCGCATACCTGTCAGCTGTTTCTTTATCCCACTGGCAATGAAGGTTGAGTGGGAGTATCGCATCTGGGAGATCTCAGATCAAACCGTTGAGTGGGAGTCCGACTGTTGGGGTTTTAACAGATCAAACCTCTCGCCTCTGGGAGTATCGCCTCTCTCTCTCTCTCTCAGATCTTGCGTCGACGCCTCGTTGTCGTCGCTGCGCTCAATCTCACGGCCTCGTCGCCGTCGACGCCTCTCTCCGTCTCTCGTCAGTCGTCTCACCTCAGTCGCCTCTCTCTGTCTCTGCGGCGCTGCGGACTTAGCTGTTGCCTGTTAGGGTTACAAGTCACAACAGGGCGGGGCACAGTTTTAATTGTAATTTTTTTAACGTACATATAATTATAAAAAAAATTCAGAAGGGACACGTGCTCACAGCCCTTCTTCCATCCGCCACGGCATATATATATATATATAAATAAGGCCATTAAATAAAGATATATATATATATATATAAATAAGGCCATTAAATAAAGATATAGATAAATAGTAAATAATTAATTAAAAGATTCAAAATAAAATTTTTGATAAAATTATATAATTTATTTTAAAACTGAAGCTAAAAATCAAAATTTTATAAAATGCCAATAATTATAAATTTTAAAATAAAATTATATCATGTAATTTGAGAATTTTTTTACTAATTTTATTTACACAATAATTTATAAAATAACATTAAAAATTTATACCAAATTTTTAAAAAAAAATTTAAACAAAATTATACATTAAAAAATTTACGTTGTTGAATTTACACTGCAATTCTGCAAATATTGACACCAAAGCATGTTTGCATGGGAAATTAATGACAGATGGCCCAGCCTCAACACCTGGCCCCATCAAATTACTATAAGTAGAAACACCCAATTCGTGGAGGAAGCAACAAAAAGAAATTAAACACCAATTCGTGGAGGAAGCAACATAACGAAATTGAAGAAGAATCTAAAGGCACAACAAATTGAAGAAGCTGAAGGCACTTCGAGTGGAGAAGGGAAGAAATAGTGGGTTACTCCGCCGCCCACCACGCCACCGTTGGCCATACCGAGCTACATTCAACAGCCAACCACTACCGTCACCTCAGACCACCAAACCTACCACCAGGTATATGTCTAAAACTATTTCACGACCACCTTCGCATAGCCACCGACGACCGCTGCTAACCATCTCGATTGTCGGAACGGAAGTCCCAAACTTGGGCAAAAAAATCGAAACCCACCGAACCAGCTTTCTTTAAACAGCCACCGTTTTTGCTATGAACCTCCGTTTTGAACAATCTTGAGTATTCCAGAAGAGAACATCACAAACTATAACTTTTATGTTTATCACTTTCCTCAGAAATACTGTTTTACATGTGAAAATTGCACCAGAAGATTAAAAATCGAAACAGCCCAGATTCTGTTAAAACCTCAACGAACCAACCTTTTTAAAACAGCATCTGTTTCTTCTACTGACCTCTTTTTTGGGTGATTTTTGATGTTCTCAAAGGGGAAACAATTATCTACAAATTTCGTGTTGGTGACTTTTGCTATAAATAATGTTTGCTATGTAAAATTTTCGCCTAAACCTTGCAACTCAAATCTGTCCAAAAATAGAATTTGGCTAGAAACAGCCTATTTTAAATACTGTAAATTTTTTGTAAAAGCCTCGAATGACTACAACACTGAGACCATTAAAAAGTAAATTGCGAGAGTTTTCCAACAACATAAAATTTAACTAAAATAGAATTCGGTAAGACCACCAAATGTCACAACCAGAGTTAGCCCTACAAATTAGTTTTAACGTTTAGTCACTAAATCACCCTTTTTAATATTCTTTACTCGTGTTGTTTTAATGTGTTCCAACTAGGATCAAACTCGTTGAGATTTTAATTTAATAGGCATCAGTCACGCGTGCACATTTAAGGTGAGTTACAACATATCTCAATTACTTGCTTTTTGTTTGAGGAATGTTTGACTTGTTTCTAAAATTATTTATTTATGTTATCTTAAGAATATTATGATTACTCAAAATTATTTAAGCGTGCTTGAGATTAAAATAAGTACGTCAAAATAATGCCATGGATTTCCTTGTTAACAATTTTAATTGTGATTGTCATATATTGTTATATTGATGAATGGTTTAAATGTTGACGAATAATTCAAATGATGCCTTGACTGACGAGAAAAAAATAAAATATCATCATGTTTAAAGATAAGAATGGTGGCTTCCAGTGTTGAGCATTAAAAGGGTGGCTCACTGTATTAAGCCATAAGTAAGATGGCTCACCGTATTTGTATGACCTGGTTCTTTTTTATTTTAATGATTAATATGAGGTGTTTGTTAATTAACTTTGGCTGGTTATAAATTGCTAAATATATGTAGATTATCATATGAGTAGTGGTCAGTGGGCCCGGTAACTCTCGTATAAGTTTTGGGTGAATCTGTCGATGTACGTGGAGATTCGCAAATTTTAAATCAGAGATAATTTTAAAATTTGATAATTAAAGATAAATTAATTTTGAGTTAATGAGAACTTAAAAATATTAATTTTAATGTTATTGATGCATGTATATGAGTTATAAATACATCATATGTTAATTTTTGGATTTTGAATCAATTTGAGAGGTGGACCCCATATTAAGGTTCTTGGAAAAGCTATTGAAAATCCCCAAACCCCCCTTGCTCCAGCCGCGCCCCGTGCACCCCCGTGCACCTCATATATATATATATATATATCATGCTCTAATGGTGGAGAAAGTTAAAACCTAGACTTCCCATCCTTTTTCTTAATCATCGTCTTGGATTCTGACAATGCTGTAAGACGGAAAGTGATTTACTTGACAAGAACTTCATATCCATCCTAACAAAACTTGGTTTCAGCGCTCTCGGGTTATTTGTAGAAAGTTAAAAGTTTTGAATTTTAACTCAAACGGTAGGATACTAGACTATCTTAATTCAAATGTCTCATTTATGTAATTAATTGCATTTTTAGATGACTAAAATGCTTTGAGTAGTGATTTCATGTTTTAAACCCTAGTTTTGCGGGTTTAATGGCAAATGAAGTGGGTTTATGTTGGAATGGTAATATGTGAGTTGTGTTTTATTGGGTTTATGAAATTGAAGAATTGATTTTCATATAATCTTAAAATTAATTAAGATCCATGTTAATATCATAAAAGCATAGATTTTATCAATTTTAAGTTAACCTTGAGGGTTGGAGTTTTAATTTCAAATTTGAATTGAAATTGCATAACATTATGAAAATGTTGTGGATTAATTCATGAATTTTGGATTGTACACATATGGGTGTAATTAATTCTTATTTAAATAATTTATTAGACGTACTGAAACAATGTAGTTAATTTGAATATACATTGTTCCTCGGTGAAAGTCTATAAATTTTGGACAAATAGGTGCTTCGTTCTTTCGAGTTAGCCTCTGTAAATGAAGTGATTGCCCAGATTGGATATTTGATGTTGTGACACATTATAGAGCATGTGATTGACTAGTGAGTTCCGGTGTAGCCCAGACCTCGGTCAATAGGATGAGAGTTTATAATTGCTAACTGAATCCCAAGGGGCGACAAGGTCAGTACATAGTTAAATCATTTGTGGTTGCCTTAGGATTATTAATAAATTACTTGGTTTTATGACTTTCAAACCATCTTGAGAATTGCATAAATACTTGGGATTTTTATAGGCAAATCGATTTAGAACCTATGTTGGGGGTGTTATTTATACTCTTGTTGATTGCATGTAATGCATTTATCTTGTTGGTCTACTCCTATTGGGTTTCAACTCACGTTGTTAAAACAAAAATATTTTCAGATGACGGAGCTGCCCCTTTGGCTTGATGATGGGAAAGAATATATTTGTTTTTTTTTGTTATGGGGTACATGGGACTAGCATGTGATGCCTTAGGCTATTTGGTTGTTGATTTATGTAAATTTGAGATGTAAGATATCGTCATCTCATTTCGGAACATGTAATTCGTTTTGTATATTCTTGTAATTAAACATTTTCAAGGTTAGGATAGCTCTTATATGGAATCAATGTTGAATGAAGTTAGATTTTGTATCAATACTCATGGAATGCATGGTTGATAAGGATATCGTATGATTTGCATGTGTGAATGAGAATTGAGGTCAATCATCAGTTTGGATGTTGGGGGTTGTGTTTTGGGTTACCTAAATCTTGGTTAGATCATCATGGGAGGGTTTGGGGATATGTTTTAAGTACATTTCCTTGGTTCAAAGTTGGTTTTTGTCAGGTTTTATACATTGAAACTTCTTTTGTTCAATCATGGTATTCGTTTGAACTTTTGGTTTCAAAACAGGGTTTTTACTGGGTTAGCCTCGGGTATGGGACCATTCGAACGGAGGGGGGTCTGCTCAAGCGGTCAAATGACAGTGTGTGATATCCTGGTATCCCACATCAGAAAGGGAGAGTGAGTTCCTGAGTTATAAAAGAAAAATTTTGGACCCTTACATTCAACGAGGCCTTTTTCCATGTGGTAGAGACCCTAGCAGAACTCCGTAGTTAAGCGTACTTGGGCAGAAGCAATGCAAGGATGGGTGATCCCCTGGAAAAAACAAAATCGTGAGAGCTCTATCCAAAGTGGACAATATAGTTGCCATGAAAAGGTTCGGGGTGTTACAGATGGTATCAAAGCCAACTCTCCTCACCTCCGAGTGTAGGCCCCTACCGTCTCGCGTGTCATGTGGGCGGGTTACTAAGTGGGCGGGTCAATAAGAATGGCAAGCTACCGGAGCTAGCAGGCTACTGCACGGGGACGTGCAGCCCTAAGTGGAGTGGATTGTGATAACTTGGTATCCCACATCGAAAAGAAAAATAGAGTTTCTGAGCTATAAAAAAAAGACATTGAACCCTTACATTCAACAAGCCCTTTTCCCATGTGGCAGAGACCCTAGCAGAACTCCGCAGTTAATCGTGCTTGAGCAGAACAATGCAAGGATGTGTGTCTCCTTGGGAAGAACAAAACCGTGAGAACTTTGCCCAAAGCAGACAATATCGTTGCCATGAGACGGATTGGGGTGTTACACACTGTGTTTTATTTTTTGGCTTGGCCAAGTGGCCGCTCGAGCGGTGGCGAGTCCGCTCGAGCGGGCTCACCTGGGCTGGACAATGGTTTTTATTTTCTTAAATAAAATGTATCCTTTCGCCCAACTTCCATTTCGAGACCTCTTTTTGGTGAAATTAGAGCCTCATGAGTCTCCTTTTAAATCGTTTAACTCTTATTTTTTGAATCGTTCGATTTAAATGTTTTTCTTTGGGAAAAAGGGTTCAAAATTTGTTTTTTTAAATGGTGGTTGTCGTGAGATAATCTTTTGGTAGGTTATCGTGGGTGGTTCTCGTGCTTCGATTTTGGGGCGTGACAAATTAATATCAGAGCTATAGTTCGAATACCTAGGAGCCGTGGAAGTGGTTGCATCGTCGTGTGAGGATAAAATTGTGTGTACTTGTTATGCTTGTGTTAATATGCTTTGATAATGATAACATGATGAAATGTGATACGTATGGATTATGTGTTGTACGTGGGTATGGAGGTTGAACTTCGGGATTGAAATGTCTTGCCCTTAGGCGTGTGGATCAACGAATTTAGAGGTTAAGTTAGAAATGCATTTGGCCGACGTGATTTCTAGCAAGGAATCTAAGTGGGTTACCTAGATTAGCGTGTCACTCTTGTGGATATTCCTCGGTATGTGGAAAATGTTTTTGTGGTTTTGGAATGTCGAGTGTTAGCATGATTAATGTGAACATTCTTTAAGAAGAAAATGTCAAGATGGATTTTATATTGATGTCTCAAAATTTCTTTCATATAAAAGTTATGCCTCTAAGACTTGGGCGTGGTCATGGCTGGGGTTGTCGTATGGGCCGTGGGGATGCGTCGGTTCTGGAAGTTGGGGATGCCCCTGTACCACAAGAACCAGTTGGCAGGGCTAATTACTCGCGGAAAATGATGAACACGATGCGCCAATTGACTAAGGCTACTAGAGGAGGAGTTAAGGCGCCCGAAGCTAGGACGACTACTGCGATGCATGACTTTCAGCGTCTTGACCCTCCTACCTTTGTTTGGGATCTTGATCCCAAAGTGGCCACTAAATGGCTTAGCTTGTGACTAAGATTCTCGACACGCTTCAGATTGTTGATGATGATTCGAGGGTGGCGTTTGCAGCGTTTTAGTTGAGGGAAAGTGCACACGAATGGTGAAAATTCACTAAAAACACCGTGGAGGGTACGTGGGCAGTTTTTTCCAAGTACTTTCTGGAGAAGTACTTTCTTGAGTCCTCTAAAGACTTATATCGGAAGGAGTTCCTTTCTCTCACCCAGGGGTGATGACCGTGGTTTAGTACGAGGTGAAGTTCACCAGCTTGTCCCGTTTTGAACAGGAAGTTGTAGTTATAGACAAATTGCGTGCAAAGAGGTTTAAGAGGGGTTTGAGACTCGCGATCAGAGATAAAGTGTCGGCATTGAGGATGTGCATATTTACAGATTTGGTGGAGTCAGCCATTACCGTAGAAAATACCTTGAATGAAATATGCATGGCTAGAGAAAGCAAGACCCAGCAGGGTGGAGCAAGTGCGCAGTCTAAGGGACGCAGGAATAAGCAACAGAGGTCATTCGGTCCTAGTGCTTATCCTGCGGGATCATATCAGTAGTATTCTGTATCAGCACCCTCGGTAGTTTTTTCGGGACGGTCGAGGCAAAGGGAGATCGTTTACTTTTGATGTAGGCAGCTAGGACATAGTGCGTCAGATTATCCACAGAAGGGATGATTCCAGAGTTCTACACTTGTTAAATCCCAGGGGAGAGAGTCACCAGTATGTTTTGGGTGCGGCCAGGTGGGGCACTTTCGTGGAAACTGCCCTCAGGGAGGGAATACCCAGGGCACAGTAGGTACACTGTCAGCTCAGCCTGCACAGGGACAACAGATCTTTAGACAGCCGCAACAGCAGCCAACCGCTCAAACGTCTAGAGCTGCGGAGGGTATTACTTTGACTCAATCCGTACGAAAGCCAGCAGTACAGGGGTATGGTGGGCAGCTAAGGGATTGCAGGACCGAGCTTTTGCTCTTGCTAATTCGAGTTCTTCTCAAGCATCAGTTGTACCCTAACGCTTCAACTAGCACTTCAGTCATCAAAGGTACTTCCTTAGTGTACCATTCATGGGCCAGTGTTCTTATCGACATGGGAGCATCACATTCTTTTATCTCATCAGTTTTTACATCTACTTTGGGGCTAGAGGTAGAAACACTAGGTAGCACCTTATGTGTAGAGACTCTGGGCGGTGGGAATGCTGCTTTGGAACGAGTTTATAGATCTTGTGAGTTAGAGATTGCCGGTCATCACTTAGAGTTTGACCTTATCATTCTTGACATGACCTCTCTTGACATCATCCTAGGGATGGATTGGCTAACTACATATCGTGCCCATATCGACTGTGATCAACGGATGGTAACAGTGCATGCACCTAGAGGTGGTAGTTTTTGTTTCATGGGTGATCGGAATGATGGTTTGGTGCCATTATCATGCGATATGCGAAACCGAGAGAGTCTTAACTTCCTTTTTTCTACCTTTTTGTTGAATGAGGCCATTATTGTTCGCGGCGAACTCCCTCATATTGTTTCTAATTATCCTGATGTCTTTTTCGATGATCTGTTCAAGTTGCCGCTACGTCGAGAGGTAGAATTTTCTATCGACCTTATCCCAAGAACTACTCCCATCTCGATACCGCCTTACCGTTTTGCACTGGCAGAGTTGCAAGAGCTAAAGGTATAATTTCAAGAGTTGCTAGATAAAGGTTTTATACGCCTGAGTACATCACCGTGGGGAGCCCCAACCTTATTTACCAAAAAGAATGATGGGTCTTTGAGATTATGTATTGACTACCGAAAATTGAACAAAGTGACCGTGAAAAACAAAAACCCTATGCCTAGAATTAATGACTTGTTCAACCAATTAAAGGGTTGAAGCTGCTTCTCAAAGATTGATTTAAGATCGGAATATCACCAGTTGAAGATTCGGGAGGAAGACTTAGCAAAGACCACTTTCCGTATGCGATATGATCACTACGAATTTTTGGTTATACCCTTTGGTTTGACGAATACTCCTGCGACATTTATGGACCTGATGAATTGGATCTTTCACCCATACGTCAATAGATTTGTAGTTGTGTTCGTGGATGGCATTCTTACCTATTCGCCATCGCGAGAGGCACATGAGGAGCAATTGCGTATTGCGTTGCAACTTTTACGAGAGCACCAGTTATATGCAAAACTTGAAAAATGTGAGTTATAGCTGTCTGTGGTGAAGTTTCTTGGACATGTGGTTTCTAGAGATAGAGTAGCGGTGGATTCTGCAAAGATCGGCGCTGTGATGAATTGAGAACGACCGAAAAGTGTCTTCGAAATTCATAGCTTTTTGGGATTGACAGGTTACTACCGATGCTTTGTAGAAGATTTTTCTCGACTAGCCACGCTGATGACTCGTCTTACGTGTAAAGGGGTCAAGTTTGTGTGGAACGAGTCTTGTGAGCTCGAATTCTAGGAGTTGAAGAAAAGCTTGACTAGCGCACCTATATTGATTATACCAGAACGAGAGTTAGGTTACACCGTTTATTACGACGTTTCACGTGAAGGCTTAGGATGTGTTTTGATGCAACAAGGTAAGGTGGTTGCCTATGGCTCGCAACAGTTGAAAACGCATGAAAAGACTACTATCCGATGCATAACTTGGAGTTAGCAACTATGCTTTTTGCCCTGAAAGCGTGGTGACACTATATATATGGTGAGTGCTTTGAAGTCTTTTCAGACCACAAGAGTTTAAAGTATTTATTTTCTTAGAAGGATTTGAATCTATGCTAGCGGAGGTAGATGGAATACAAGGAGGATTATGACTTCGATCTTCAATATAATCTCGAGAAGGCTAATGTTGTAGCCAATACTCTTGGCAGAAGTTCTCTTGGTTCCTTAGCTCGCATTGCCATGCGAGAGTGGGATATGTTGGGAGAGGTTGGCGAGTTCAGTTTGCATCTTGGACCGATGAAAATGTGACCTTATTTTCTGTAGTTTCCCAACCTATGCTTATCTCTCATGTTGTCGATGCCCAACAATCAGATCAAGAAACTCTTACATTATGTGACCGTATTACAAGGGGTGAAAACACCAAGGGGTGGGTTCTATATCCTGACTAGAGCATGAGGTTTGCAGGGAGACTCTTTGTACCAGAGTCGTGTCGCTAAGACGTGCTTCGTGAGTTCCACCATTATCGTTTTGCAGTGCATCCATGGGGCACAAAAATGTATCATGATTTGCGCCATCAGTTTTGGTAAAGGGGGTGAAGAAGGATGTTGCTCTTTTTGTCTCGCGGTTCCTTACTTGCCAGCAAGTGAAGGTGAAACATCAAAGGCCAACAGGTTTGCTACAACTATTGCCCGTGTCAAAATAAAAGTAGGAAAATGTTACGATGGACTACGTTTCTGGACTTCCGAGGTCTTCAAAGGGGCACGATGCCATATAGGTCATAGTTGATATATTAACGAAATCTGCACATTTCCTTCCTATGCGTATGATGGATTCTATGGATAAGTTAAGCAAACTATACATGATAGAGATAGTTCGACTTCATGGTGTACCGGTGTCTATCGTTTTCGACCGAGACCCACATTTTATATTGCATTTTTAGTAGAGTCTTCAGCCAGCATTGGAGATGAGCTTACTTTTTAGCACTGCTTTCATCCCCAGACAGATGATCAGTCCGAGTGCACTATTCAGATTTTGGAGGACATGCTACGAGCTTGCGTGTTAGATTTTTGTGGACCTTGGAAGGATCATACCATTGACAAAGTTTGCTTACAACAATAGTTATCAGTCTAGTATTGAGATGGTGTCTTGTGAGGCGTTATATAGTAGACCTTGTACGTCACTCGTGTGTTGGACTGATGTAGGGGAGGCGACTGTGTTAGGGTTCGACTTGGTATGTGAAACAATGGAGAAAATTACCGCGATTCGTCAACGTCTAGTGACGGCCCAAAGCCATTAAAAGAGTTATGCAAATCGAATGAGAAGACCATTGGAGTTTGAAGTGGGGGACCACGTGTTTCTAAAGGTCTCACCACATCGAGGTTTGATGAGATTTGGTTGTACCGAGGAGTTATCACTGCGCTTCATCGGATCGTTCGAGATCCTTGCGAGGATCAGAGAGGTGGCCTACCATCTTGCCTTGCCTCCTCAATTATCATCCATTCACAGCGTATTTCATGTTTCAATGCTTCGAAAGTATGAACCAGATCTGTCTCATGTTCTAAATTGGGCTGAGTTACGAGTGGAGAATGACATCTCTTATGAGGAGTGATTGGTGAAGATTCTTGATACGAATGAACAAGTTTTACGCGGGAGGACCATTGCATATGTTAAGGTCTTATGGCTTTATCATGGCATTGAAGAGGCCACGTGGGAGCTCGAGTCTGAAGTTCGAGTGAAGTATCCGAATCTATTTGCATCATAGGTCGTGTGGTGAATTTTGGGGACAAAATTCCTTTTAGGAAAAAGATTTGTAAGTCCCAATTTCTTTTTATTTTTATGATTAATATGAGGTGTTTATTAATTGACTTTGGTTGGTTATAAATTGCTAAACATGTATAGATTATTATATGGTTGGTGGCCCGTGGGCCCAGTAACTCTCGTATGAGTTTTAGGTGAATCCACCGATATACGTGGAGACTTACAAATTTTAAATCGAGAATAATTTTAAAATTCGATAATTAATGAGAAATTAATGTTGAGTTAATGAGAATTTAAAAATATTAATTTTAATAATATCGATACATGTATGTGAGTTAAAAATATATCATGGGTTAATTTTTAGGTTTTGAATCAATTTGGATGGTGGATCCCACATGAAGCTTCTTAGAGAAGCTATTGAGGATCCCTAACACCCCCCTTGCTGTAGCGTACACCCCCCTCTCCCTCTTCTCTCTTTCTTTCACTTTCGCTCTCTCATACTCTAATGGTGGAGAAAGTTAAAACCTAGACTTTCCATCCTTTTTTCTTAATCTTTGTTTTGGATTTCAACAGCGCTATAAGACGAAAAGTGATATACTCGACGAGAGCTTCACATCCATCCGAACGTAATTTGGTTTCGACACTTTTGAGGTGTTTGTGGAAAGTAAAAAGTTTTGGGTTTTAACCCAAACAGTAGGATAATAAACTATCTTGATTCAAATGTCTGATTTATGCAATTAATTGCATTTTTTGATGACTAAAATGCTTTTAGTAGTGATTTTATGCTTTAAACTCTGGTTTTGTTGGTTTCATGGCAAATGAAGTGGGCTTATGCTGGATTGGTGATATGTGAATTGGATTTTGTTGGGTTTATGAAAATGGAGAATTGATTTTCATATAATCTTGAAAATAATAAAGAATCCACGTTAATATCATAAAAGGATGGATTTTGTCGATTTTAAGTTAACCTTGAGGGTTGGGGTTTTAATTTCAAGTTTGAGTTGAAATTGTGTAACATTGTGAAAATGCTGTTAATTAATCCATAGATTTTGGATTGTACACGTATGGGTGTAGTTAATTATCGTTTAAATGATTTATTAAATGTACCAGAACAATGTAATTAATTTGGACTTACATTGCACCTCGGCAAAAGTCCATAAATTTTGTACAAATAGGTGCTTCGTTCCTTCAGGTTAGTCCCCGTAAATCAAGTGGTTACCCAGGTTGGGTATTTTGCTGTGGTACATTATAGAGCTTGTGATTGACTAGCGAGTCCCAGTGTAGCCCGGACCTAGATCAATAGGACTAGAATCTATAATTGTCAACAAAGTCCAAGGGGACGACAAGGTCGGTACATTGTTAAATCATTTGTGGTTGCATGAGGATTGTTGATAAATCACTTGGTTATATGACTTTCAAGCCAACTTGAGAATTGCATAAATACTTGAGATTTTTGCAGGAAAATCGATTTAGAACCTATGTTGGGGGTGTTATTTATACTCTTGTTAATTGTATGTCATGCATTTATTTTGTTAGTCTACTTTTATTGAGTTTCGGTTCACGTTGTTAGAACAAAAATATTTTTAGGTGACGCAGACGCCCCTTTGGCTTGATGATGGAAAAGAATGTATTTTTTTGTTTTGTTATGGAGTACATGGGACTAGCATGTGATGCCTTGGCTTTTTGGTTGTTGATCTATGTAAATTTGAGGTATAAGATGTCATCTCATTTTGGAACATATAATTCGTTTTGTATATCCTTGTAATTAAACATTTTCAAGCTTGGGATAACTCTTGTATGGAATCGATGTTAAATGAAGATAGACTTTGTATCAATACTCATGGAATGCATGGTTGATGAGAATATTGTATGATTGCATGTGTGAATGAGAATTGAGGTTGATCATCAGTTTGGATGTTGGGGGTTATGTTTTGGGTTACCTAGATCATGGTTGGATCATCGCAGGAGGGTTTAGGGAGATCTTGGTTGGACCATCACTAGAGGGTTTGGGGATATGTTTTAAGTACATTTCCTTGGTTCAAAGTTGTTTGTTATCAGGTTTTATACCTTGAAACTTCTCTTCCTCAATCAGGGTATTGGTTTGAACTTTTGGTTTCAAAATAGGGTTTTTGCTAGGTTAGTCTTGGGTAGAGGACTACTCAGGAGGGGAGGGGGGGGGGGGGGGGGTGTGGAGATTTGCTCGAGCGGTCAAGTTGTAGTTTGTTTTATTTTTGGCTCGACCAGGTAGCCGCTCAAACGGTGGTAAATCCACTCGAGCAAGGCTCACCTACGCTGGATAGTGATTTTTGTTTTCTTAAATAAAAGGTATCCTTTCGCCCGGC
The DNA here is from genome assembly GCA_032360265.1 of Heliamphora ciliata. Lineage (NCBI taxonomy): Eukaryota > Viridiplantae > Streptophyta > Magnoliopsida > Ericales > Sarraceniaceae > Heliamphora > Heliamphora ciliata. Next base: position 17,182 of record JAUMHN010418389.1, read on the forward strand.
TTCCATTTCGAGAACCCTTTTTGATGAAATTGGAGCCTCGGGAATCTCCTTTTAAATCGTTTAACTCTCCTTTCTTAAATCATTTGATTTAAATGTTTTTCTTTGGGAAAAAAGTTCAAATTTTTTTTATTGAAAAGATGGTTGTCGTGAGATAATCTTTTGGCGAGTTATCATGGGTTGTTCTCGTGCCTCGATTTTTGGAGCTTGACAACCAACTTGTGTCCACACCAAGAAGCTTTGTATTGACACTTGCGACGAATTTCAAAAATGGCACTGGTTTAAACAGTAACTTTTTCAAAACATTAATTACCTCCACCAACCACCAACGGTCATTTACGTTAGTGGATTATAAAATGAACAAATTTCAGAGCTTTAAACTCCTGAATTACTATTCTATTGAATGCATTGAAAGCCAAAAATTCTCTCTTGATCATTGAAGGCTCATTTACTCTTTCAGTTCAAATTCTCTCGCTCCCTAACTCATTTATTATTAAATTATTTTAAGCAGTGATTGTGAGTGAATCTCTCATTCTATTTCATTTATTGTAAAGGGCGAGTCATTCTTGTAATCCTTTAAGAGTGTGCTAAACTTGTTAAAGAACAGTTGAAAAATATTTAGAAAAACAAGATTGTTTGTGAAACACCTTTAAAGTTGTGAAGGCTTTTAAACGCGTCTATAAAGCATTCGTTTCTAGTACAAATTCTTAAAAGGAGTCTTGAGTAGTGGTCGTAGACTTGGAAAGAACTGAATCACTATAAAATCTGACTATTTGGTTCAAATTTCTCTCTTTTACCTATTTAATTTCGCTGCTGCACTTTTATTCTTGTTTATTGCCATATTTATTTTGTGAAATTACAAAAAAATTTCAAAATTTTTTTAAAATAATTATTATTGTTTTAAAACCAAATTTACCTCCTCTTGGATTGTCTAAAACTAACACAAATAATATAAATTCATTACCAAATAAGCCCAATAGTTTCAAAAGTCATATAAATCCTCGAAAACTAAGCCAAACCCAAATAAGGTGGCTTCCAATTTGAGGTTTATGTTTGATAGTAAATAAGTAAATTTATATTTAATTCAATGGGACTTGTTATTCCTGGATTATGTATCCCACCTCTTTTTATGGAACTAGTTATCTCCTAACGGAATTGGGAATCATTTGAGATAATTAATCCAACTATTATTTTAGCAAACAAACATCAGATTAAATAATCCCTTGATTAAAAATCTAGTCCAATCTTTTAATCCAACACTCCAAACATGACTTGAAGGTTTTCTATTTTCAGTTCAACTTCGCGACAAACAAAATGATTCGGCAGGAAATAGAGATTTTACTAATCAATAAATTAGAATCAGCAGACTTAATTTCGGAAATTCCTCGTAAGTGAAAATGAAAGAACTCTTATATACATGCCTCTGTAAAGCATTTTGTTAGGACAAATTCTATTACTAATGCTTTTATAACACATCAAAGATTCATTGACTTTAATTATGAGTATCCTCTTTACGAATCCATCATGTGAAAATGAATTGGTGAAAACTAAATCAGGAAATTTAAAAAATTAGGATATTTGCAAGAAATGTTACAAGAAATAAAATAATCCCCCACCCCTTCCTACTTCATTTCTTATTTTATGCTCCCTTTTCCTGAACTGATGCATACAAGATGAGCCCCTAACACCAATAAAATCCTTTGGTCATAGTTACATGAAGGTGGTTTTAGAAGTTGGAAGCCGATCACAACTTGAAGAGACCCATCCTATCACCTCCTTCTCATTGTCGTAGATTACCATTTTATCTAGCATCGATATGTCTGTAGGAACAGTGAAAAAGAAACTCATGGTTATACGTCAAGAGTTCTTGTAATAAGATTATGGTTCGTATAGAAATCCTTTACCTCCAATAATGTTGTAATTTTGGAGTCCCACTTCAGTACCATTTAGAATTCCCAAACAAACATTGCCCTTGGACTGAATGAAAAGATTTGCTAGCATTCATGCATTGAAGCCGATCGTTTGCTCACCGGAGTGACAAACACAATAAAGGATTATAGGCATATGTGTGTGTGTGTGTGTGTGTGTGTGTGTGTGTTTATATATAAGGCACTTACCGAGAGAATGAGATACGCTTCAGGGGGAATTTCAAACTGTGATTTAGCTCTCCAACCATTTGAAAAGCTCAGAGCCAGCGGCTTGAAATATTTCTTAACATCACGTATATTTTTGAAAGGCTTCCTGCCATTCCAGCAAATTGGGAGTGTCTGGTCATCCAACGCTTCCTTCAAGGGCTTTCCACTCAGTTCTTTGCTCAACTAGAAGCATGAACATCGTGCTAAATATTAATAAATTTCAACCAATTTTTTTAGACCACAGCAACCAATAAGTTGGGAATTTTTCAGGATATAAGTGAACAAGAATGCAATGGTTAATATTGAAGTACACTAATCTCCATCGCTTCACAAGTATATATGCCAATAATTGTATCACTACTGACCGAGCCTTGAGTTTTATTGTCATTGGATCCGAAAATGCAAATAATATGTAGTGTTTACAACAAGTTGGAGATTTCTGTGGAAATGCTTGCAACTCACCAAATAAATGAAAGCTTGATATGCTTGAGAATTGAGGTAAGTGTAAGAACTCCCACTGTCAAAAAATACAAGAAGATTCTTAAATCCCGTTGTCTTTCCACCAAGAAGCAGTTCGGCAAACCCAGGTGTGTAGTACCTGCTGATATAAAATTATAGTCATGGTTTGAAATAGGAAGAGGAAGTACATGTATCTATTTTAGAAAAGATAGAAAAAAGAGAAAGATGGTTCATGGAATAGTTATTACGAGTAATCCCGTGACATTGGTGTCCAAACCACACGTGAAGAATCATAAACATCGTCCCCAAAGAAAAGAAACCCACCTCCTCGACCACTTAAACAATGCCCAACCACATTACTGACTAGGCCCTGTTCATGTAGCTGTGACACTATGCTCGATTTTCCCTTTCCAAGGCCAAGTACTCCGTCTAAGGGATGATTATATTTCCCATGCATCTGATCATATCCGCATCTGCAGGTAAAAGAATCAGAAGCTACAATGTAACTAAGTAGTGTGCCATATCAAAATTGAAGAAACAATGGTCTCTAGTTGTCTACATTTAACTTTTCAATTGAAAAAAAAAAAAACAAAAAAAAAATGATTTTTTTGAAAAATGTTTTTTTTTTATTTCTCATTAAGCTCCTCTTAGATCATGATCCAAATCAATATATATCATATCAAAAGATTGTGCAAACAAAATCAACTAAACTTGTTCGTTATAACCATACGGTTTTATTACAACACAAGGGTTCACCCGTATTATTTCTACATAACGTAGTGCTTGGATGCTTTTGAAAGATGAAATTATCTGTTATGTTTGTTAAAATCCAAAAAAAAAAAATGACAGTTCATATTCGGAGTTTGTTTTTTTTGAACGGCCATATTCGGAGTTTGTTGTCATCTTAATCAAACCGTTGTGATTTATTCACTCTAAAACAATCACAAACAGATACAAGGGAGTCTTGGCAACAGTCTGGTACTATTTCCAGAAATGCATAACCTACTCTTCCAAATCATATGAAGTTAATTATCTTACAATTTGCTTATGCTAAGCTACTCCTACAGCTTTAGTCTTTGAAACTGAAAAGTAAATTAAAACGATTCCAAAGTATATTAAAGCAAGCAAAAGTAAATAGTTATAAGAGAATTGAAATGCAAGATTGACAATTTTAACCAAAATTAGTATAACAGAAAACGAACCCAATAGCCAGCCGAGTACTAACATACATTCCATTTGTTAGATTAAAGGATAACGAATCCTTCACAAGCACACCAAGGGATGAACCCCCATCTTCATACTCAACCTCATAATCACATTGATCCGGGTTATCGCATTTGTAGTCATTGGAAGAATGTAAGGAGGCACAAAGGGGGTCCCTACAAGGCACCAGGTCATTGCTGGGTCGATAAAGCGGGTGAGGCCCCTACAATAATAATTAAATTGAGTGTTGTTCAAAAATGATTAAGATCACATCACTAGAAGCTACCAATTCTGGAGTTTGAAAGAAAATGAAATTGAAATTGGGGGTTGTACAGCAATGTAATTTTGGGACAAGGAAATAATTAGAACAAAGGTGGAATCAACTTCAACCCCTATGAACTCTTACACCATTGAGAACAAAATCTGCCATGAATTTGTAGTTAATTGATTCCAATTAACAAAGAATGCAAAATTGAAGAGGATGTGATTGAACTGTAATTAATTGTACCATAAAAAAATGTTGTACAGATGATTATTTACCTTAGAGCAACGACAACAAGGAGCGTCGCATTGAAGCCATGTGAGGTCGCTGCCAGTGTCGGGATCAAGAAAGTATGGCTTTGGTGGCTGCCCTATGTTGAGCTGAACATAGTAGTATCTGCCAAAGAGAAACCCAGAAGGGTCATTGAACTGTTACCAATCTTATACACACACACACACACACAATAGAGATGCATAGAGACATGACAAACCCTTTGGGATAGACATTCCCATAGAGCGGGAGAACAATAGCGGAGCCTACGGGATTGATTGCCGATGAAGTTCCACTGGAAAACATGGATTTCCACCACCGCTGCGTCTGATTATCGGTAGCCGGCGACGACGCAGAGGCACGCAAAAGCACAGCAACGAACACCAACATAACCATCCCCTTCCCTGTTTTCATCTCTTTCTCTCTCTCTCTCCCTCTCCCTCTCTACCCTCTGTAAATTCGGTATGTCTGGGTTAAAGTTTGACAAGTTTTACACCCGGTTAAGAAGCTTGACAGTGATTAGCGTGTCAGCTTCTTCAGAAGCCAGCCAGCAGAGGTAAATATAGCAGCTGTTATGTTATTGACAATGGGGGCTACAATGGTTTAAATATGCATATACATTATTATATATATATATATATATATATAATTCTAAATCCATATGATCTGGTTTCCCTTACTTGCCTTCGATTGGTTTTTGGATTCTTTTGGGGACTCTTTACTTGTGAACCAGGGATTAAAAAGAGGTATATTTTGCTTACCTTTCTTTTGCGTTGGGCTTAAAAGGAACATTTTTCTGACTAAATATGTGATTTCTTGTTAATGTGGGTAATGCTTTCTTTATTCTTTTCATTGCCTCGTATGTAGGGTTGTGCACGGGTGGGGCAGTTGAGTGAAAATTTGTTAATTAAATTATTTATGATGTTAATAATAAAGTTTAATTTATCATTGGACTACTCATTTCATAAAATCGATGAATTAGTTATTTATTTTGGTATAATTTTGCAATGATGAATTGACAGTTTAAAAATTAAATAAATATTCTATTAAAATATAAATTAATTCGGGATCAAGATAAAGACAAAACCATATATTTCAAAAGTAATTCATAATAACAATGAAATATTTTCATTATTTTAGAAGTTTTTCGTTTACTGAGGACATGAGATTATGACTTATGAGCTACAGACTGTAGAACAACGGTTACAGTCTACAAATTAAGAATAAAATAAAAAAATAATTAAGTAATAACTATTATATGCGGACGGATCGATTGATTGACGGGTAAAAGTGAATAAAATTGACACCATCAACCGACTGCTGTATTCTTCTTCTTAACCGTTTAACTTGCCTTACTATTTTATTTTAATTTGCTTTGGTCGATATGGTGCGAACGAATACGAAGCAGATAAACAAAGACGAATTTTTGAATAGCCGAGAAGGATTGTTTTGGCGTCTATGTAACAATAATGTTTATCCATGCCTTATAATATAAAGAGCGATGCTAAATTTTTCGAAAAAAATAACTAAAAAATGACTGAACCAGCAAACGTACGCCTTCCCATCAATCTCTGGCAAAATCGCCTCTGCATTCTCGCATATTGCCACTATCAACCACTAGCAAACGTACATCGTCTCCTCCACCACCTCCTCCTCCTCTCTCTCCCCATCCCCCTCTCCCTCTCCTTCTTTCTTTTTCAACCTTACACTCCTTACACGCCAAAACCCAAGACTCCGATCGAACTCCACACGCGCCACCATCTGATTGAACACCAGATGGATTTCAAACCGCCGGGCGTAAGCTTCTAGATAGTCGACAAATTGCTGCTTGGTTAGGTAAGTAGGGAATTCTTTCGAAAAGGACATGAGAGGGAGCTAGCAAACTTGCTTCGGCAAGTGAAGTCGAAGACGATTGTAAGTCTTAAGTTGCCACAAAGAAGCTATGCAGTTGGATCTCTCTAAAACTGAACCAAACTAGTGAGAATGTTCTTACACACACACCGGCAATTCTCCAAAGGACATGAGAAGGTGCTGTGCTATGCATTGTTTTATCAAAAAAAGGAGAGGCACATTGTAAATTAATTATAATCAGAAAAGTATTGTTTTATACCTAAAAAAGAGGTGTACTTAATAAATTGATCAATATTATACAACCATAAATACTAGAATACTAGAACTTACTATCTAACTCCTCAAACCAATGAGAATGTTTCATACACACACTAGTGAGAATGTTCTCACAGTTGTTGACACTAGAAATTTTCTTACTGTTTTTAACATTGAGAATATTCTCAGTATTTGTTAATTCGGATGCAATTAATTTATTATTTTGATTTTTTTTATATATGTTTATGATCGAAATTATTTATTATGTAATATTTATTAAATAAATTATTTTTATAAAAAATTAAATTAATTAGACATTAATAGTTTTGTGTGTAGATCACATTTGTTAAAATATAAATGAATAGTAATATAATTTTATAAAAAATAATAATAAACAAAAACAATTAAATTATGTAGTTAAAAATATTCAATTAACCTAATTTTTTTATGTTAGTAATAAAATTAATAAATACTACAAAATAAACGATTTTATTAGAAAAATATATTAAAAGCACAATATATAGAAAAATTTTGACCATAATCCTAGAAATATTTAAACTAAAATTCGGTCAAAAATTTTGATAGAATTACTTCGGGAGGAATAGTTTTCCTGTAATGTAAAAGCCCCATTTGGGTTAATTTGTATGGGTTTTTTACTTATTCTTATTTTTTGAAGATTTTTTTATCTTTTGGTCAATTTTTTATATTTATTTTTTAGATCATTTTAATGAGATAAATTAAAAAATTAAAATTTTTTTATTGAAAAATAAAAAAATTACTAAAGACAATATAATTAACCTAAAATTTTGCACAGTGACTTATTTTTAGCTTCTTTAATTTTTTTTATAATTGGGTAAAAAAAAATTTACTTTTGTAGTTTCTCTCAAAGAGAAAAGTTCAGGAAGTATAATAGTTTTATCAATCAATAAAAAAATCCATTAGAGATAAAAATAAATAAAATAAAATAAATAAATATTATTAGTGTAGAATTAGGTGGATATATATCAGGAAAAAAAAATATTCTTTTTTTACTAGGAAAGACACGCACCATTTTTACATATTTAAATATTTAATGCCATTTCTCTCTCTCCACCTAAAGTAATCTCTAACACCATTCTCTTTCTCAACTTTCTAACATATCAAAAATGCTCTTTCAGTAGAGCCGTTTTGGATAATAATTTGTTTGTTTATTTTTATTTTTAATAATATTTTTTTTTATCATTTCTCATCATTGTATTTTTCGACTCTTTTCATTGAAATGAGATGAGATGAAAGAAAGAAAAAAAGAAAAAAGCTGTAACAAAAATATTAAAAAAGAAGTTCTTAAAAAGTTAAAATAAACAAATAAATTAAATTTTATGTTATTTTTTTTTGGTAAAGTTTTTGATCAATTTTAAAATTTTTTCTAATCTTTTTATGGAAAAATATAAAATTGTTGTTTAAAAAAAGTAAAAATGTCAAAAAAAAAAGATCACAAAGGATTTGTGATTAGAATAGGATAGCTCTTCTTTGGGATTGGGGGGGTGGGCGGAGAGTTGAAATTGAGCTTTGACTCGGCGATCAAGTGGTTGACCTCCGTCTTTCACACTGATAGAATGTTTGGAATCTAAGTTGTGCTTTGTTGCGTTTTTGGGTTGTAGAGGGAGATGCTAAATTCACGCACTTGTTTTCTTAATACACCCACCTCATGCATTGAAAATTGATACACGATATACAAAAACTTTATATATATATAGGATTAAGTTAGGCCTAGAATGTTTTGCTCGGGCTAAGTACGTTCTACTCAGGTTTAGCACGTCCTGCTCAGCCTAGCATGTAACGATTCGGTTCAAATCCCAATTGTAACAACTTGATTGATAATAACATGTGTAAAGATCTAGTCTAAACCATAGTATTAGCAACGGTTAACCGACAAAATCTTAAGTCACTGAAATATCAAAAACTATAACTCCACCCGAAATCTTAAGTTTGATCTAGAAACCTTAAAAATGTCCAAAACTAAAGTAATAAAATCTTAACACCCGGAGGATCTCCCAACATTCTAAATTATGTAATTATCATGAAATAATAAATTAAAAATCAAAAACTTTTATAATTAGGGTAAAATGACTATTTTGCCCATAGTATAGCAAAAAATTTTAAAAACTCAACTATTGACACATGGACACCTTAAATCAAAGATTTAAGTACAATTAAGTATCAAAAGGCAAAATAATTTCAAAAATAACAAAAATACCTCTTAGTAGCCAGCCACATTAGAAAATGTGCCAAAAAGTAATTTCTTACTTTTTTTAAGGTTAAAAAAATGAGAAAAGTGTCAAATCAAGTATTATGATAATTCAATATTTATTGAACAAGTAATATATATAACAATATGGTATTATATGCTAATAAAAGCAAACAATTTATTGTTGAAGTTCATACACACTAAAATAAGTCAAAAAGTCATATTTTATCAAACTAGCTTAATTTGATTTAAAAGACTACAGCTATTTAATCAATTGTTATGAAAACTATGATAATTCATGAAAAAACTAAATTTATCATAAACATACTAAAATAATAAGTTTCAGTAAAAGAAACACTAAAAAAATACATTAAATTAATTTTTACAGTATTTTCTTGTACAAAAGTACACAAAAAAACCTAGATAAAAACCCAAGATTGACGTGGGGTTAGATTTTTGTCTCCCGAACTGACCCCTAGATGAACTCCCTACTCCAAATTTGATATTTCTCTCTCAAAAGTTGCTCCTTATCTTGTCAACCAATGTGAAGAAAGAAGAAAATGATGCATCATTTTGTTCCTTTAAGCTTTTCTTATATAAACCAAGCCAGACACCCAATTTTTCCCTTCATTATTTTTCGTCAAAAGAGGAGAGAAATTAGATTTGAGTGTTCTTGAGGTGTTCTTCGAGACTTGGGAGAAAAGGAGAAAGAAGGAGAAGGAAAAAGAGAAGAAGGATTCAATGAGGAATCAAGGAGCGTTTTCCTAAAGCCAAGTTCTTCCATCCTACCACTCTTTGAGCTTTTAAACAAGTAAGTAAAATCTTTAAACCTTATTTCTAATAACACCCAAAATATTTCTCAAATCATCTCTTTAAACACTTCAAAAATCAAGAACTGAAAACAAGCCGAAAAGGCGTTGTAGTTGAGAAATAGGGGCTGTTATGTTTTGGAATGATATGAGATGTGGTTGTATATTGTTATTTTTGGATTTGATGACTGGAACCTTGATATTTATGTTTAAAATACAAGCATGCAAAGAAATGGAACAAAACCTTACATATCATAAGTAGGAGACTTGAACATATAAGGACCTGATTTTTTGAGAACTTTAATGTTTCTGCCCTGATCTTTGGAACTCCATAACTCAACGTAGAAAATTGATCTAAGTATGTTCTTTATGGCCAGATTTAGTTTTTGGTGTTATCTTTCATCAAAAAGTAGTTTCAACTCATTTGAGTAACTAGAACTCGAGATATTACAATTCTATTAAAATGTGTCATTTTTTGACTAGCCGACAATATCATCCTAAAACCCTTAGTTTACAATGAGATCCGAGTTTTGACCAAAACATAAAAATTGTAGATAACGTGTATATCTAACCATCCACCAAACTGGAGCACAAAATATTATGGTTTGATATGTCAACACTCCATTGAAACTCTCTGTTGTGTTTCAGCCCTTAAAGAACACTTCTGCCACATATTTATGTATATCTAGAAACCTCTATTTTTTGTACCATACTCCAAAAGTGGTCTATATGGACATTGTAGGTAATATATTGAACTACTTACTGCCCAAAAATAAGACCTAAATACCTCGAAAAAGTCCCTCAAAACCGTTTCAAACTCTTTATTCAAAAACGATTTTGCTGAGGGTTAGGCGACTGACAGAACCTATTTTACAAAATAACTTATATCTTCAACTTGTTTCAAACAACCACTCCTAGCACCCTTCATGAGACTTGCAAGGGACATGTTTAAGTAGAACATATCCACAAATGGTGTGACACCCCGTCCTATGAGCACGTCGGGACATACATAACTATAATTAATGGAGATATTCTAGCTATGCATTCATAGTTACATAACTTGTTCAGAACTTGTTCAAAATACATAACGATTACATTCATCTAGGAAGTTTAACAAAAATTACAATATGCCTGTGAAAACTGAACAAAAGAAGAAAAAAGGGAGAAAAATTAAATTCATCAAATGGCATTGTTGGGATTGGCTGGCTCCCACCACTCAACATGTTCCTCGAAACCTTCTCCTTCTACGGGTGCAACCTCCTCAAAATATTTTTCCTTTTCACCTGTGGCACGAATGCCATGAGTCAAAACCCAGAAGTAAAATTTTAAAATCTTCTAACAAACTCATAATAAAATATCCTACAATACATATCGTATAACACTCAATACAATTTAAGTCCAAGAAAATAGACAAATTTGACATTTATGGCAGGGTGAGCAAATATAAAAACAATTGTGTAAGTGCGTGATGCAAGTAAATGCAATGTAAATGCCTAACCCGACATACATCCAGAACCATAACATGAATTTCACGTCGGGAATTGCAGAGTAGGCTTTATGGAAACTTGATCACCAAATCTATCCTCGCCTCGTTGCGAAAGGTAAACGCTCGCCTTGACTTCATGCCTCAGCTATTTTACTCAATGGCAACGGCGTGGGGGCGGGCCAACGAAAATTATCATCCATCCTTATCCGGGCCAACCATCCCACATTACGGACCAAGATGCTCGGTTGGCGTCAACCCAAAGTCTAAACAAAAAGGCTAGTGATGAACCTATGGTGCCTAACCCCTTTCTTAATAAGTAATCTCCCAATTAATTTTTAAAATTGGCAACCAGGGATGCCCTAGGTTCAAGAACACAGAAGGAATGATTTTCACATAACCCAACCCACAATGATAGGTACAAAAGGGACTCTAATAAACCAAGATGCAAATGTAGTAATGCTCATGATGTGTAATATACTTCTCGTGTACAATTAATTATAGCATAGCATCTAAATATGGTATAGCACAAGGTACAACTCACTAAAGTATAAAGTACAAGTATATGAAGCACAAGCTGCTATTCATGTGACATAAATTTGAACTATCGGTATAGATTCTATTTATCAAAATTGTCATTTTCATACACCAATCATTTACAAAATTTATTTAAAGTCCACATCTTCAAGTCTCACAATGTGACATGTCACTCATACACTTTGCCAAATTTAGGTAAATGTCTAAGCGTCAAATTTAAAATTACAATAGTGTTTTGGGGCACCTAGACATGGAGTTAATTTTTGATTTTTGGACACCAATTAGATAAAAATATTTCTTACAACTTTTATATTTAACACTAAGTTTAGATTCTAGGGAAAAATGGGTCATTTGTTTTAATTAATAGAAAACTATTCAGCACTTTAGAGAGAAAAATAAAGAATTTGGGCCTCTATTGGCCTCGGTTTTGAGGCATCAAATCAAGGGCTATAGGTCTGATGTTTTGGTAGGTTTTGGTTGAAGGTGTCCCCTACGAGTTTCATGTTTTATGCTAAGGCTAGTTATTTGGAACAAGTTGATGATTTTGGCCATTTTATAAAATCGGTTCAGTCAGTGTAAAAAGGCTCAACAGAACCGATTTTCAATAGAGAATGCACAAGATCTTTGGGGGGCCATCTGAGGGTATTTTGGGTTGATTTGTGGTCAGTATCTAGTTTAATATATTATCTACATTTTTCATAAAAATCACTTTTGAATTTGGCTATTAAAAACATAGGTTTTTGGTCTTACAAAAACATGTGACGGAGAGCTCTATGAGTCACTGATTCACAATAGTGACTTTGGGGAGGGTTTTGACCTATCAAGTCTTCATATGTTTAGCTCATATTTGGTGAAAAATAAGATAAATATGTTATCTACAAGTTTTATGTTTTGACCTAAGCTCGGTTCTCACTCTAATCTAGGGTTTTTATGTCTGCAATCCAGAGTGGTCAGAATCTGACATTCTTTGGTAAAAATGGTGTTTCTCGAATTCTACTCAAAAACATCACTCCAAACTAATTTTGTATGAAAGATAACTTAAAAAGCTAGATTTGGACATAAAAATCACACTTAGATCATATTTTTACAATTAGTGATGATAGTTCAAAGTTCGTGGCAGAAAGTTAATATGCCCAGAAAATTAGGCCATTTAGGGTTTCAGTATCTTAGCTCATGATATGTTTAAATTTAATGTATTTTCTTTGCATGCATGTAATGTATTCATACATATCAAAGTTCCAGAACCTATACAAGCATTAAACTTAAAAACAATTACATGCAAACACATCTAATACTAGATTAGTCATGAATAGCCCCTAATCTATCCACACGACGCCTTTTTGGGTGAGATCTTGGTTCTTATTCTTAGGGATGTTTATAGAGATGGATTGAGGAGTATTTTTATAAGAGAATGGTAAAGGGTTTAAGGAATTTATTTACTTGTTGAGTTGCTCTAAGGTTTGAAGGATGGCTAGGGCTTGGCTTTTAAGACTTTTCTAGGCCTCCTTACTCCTTCTAGGCTCCCTCTTCTTTCCTCCTTTATTCTTCTCCTCTTGGAAACACTTAAAATTTTTTTGGTTGCTCTCCTTCACTCTCTCTTGGCCGAAATATAGAGAAACAATAGGGTGGCTAAAGTTTCTATTTTATAGAGAATTGAGGTAGTGGATGTAATTATGCATTTAGAAAGCTTTTTATTTAATTTCCTTGGCTCCATTGGTTGCATGGGAGGTGTGTTGCTTTTGAGACTTATACATATTAGATATGGCAGGTGGGAGTTCGGTTGGGGCTGTTTGGGGAAGCACAAAATCTGATTTTGCATTAATGTGGGGTTTAAATTGTATTTTAGTACTATTTTGTGTAAGAAAATGCTTAAAATAGTAATTTTGTGTATCTTTTTGATGTCTTATCTTACTAAAATCTATTATTTTAGTGCGTTTATGATTAATTTAGTATTTTCATGAATTATCATAATTTTTATAACAATTAATTAAATGAGTATAAACTTTTAAGTCAATTTAAGCTAGTTTGACAAGAATTGACTTTTTAACTTATTTATTGTGTAGAAACTTTAAATAATAATTTTTTTGCTTTTTTTAACCTATATTATTATATTATTATGTATATTATTTGTATAAAAAGTCTTGAATCATAATAATGCTTAATTTATACAATTATTTTTCATTTTTGAGCTTAAAAAGGGAAAAAATAACTTTTTATGCACAAATCCCAAGGTGACGGGCCATGCAAGGGTATTTTTGTTATTTTCGTTGTTATTTTGTCTTTTGTTATTAATTGTATCTAAATATCAAATTTTGGGTTGTGTCAAAAATTAGATTTTTAAAACATCTTATTGTATTAGGGACAAAATGGTTATTTTACTCTAATTATGAGAATTTTTGATTTTTAATTTTATATTTTATGTTATTTACTTAATTTAGGTTGTTCCAAGACTTCTTTGAGCATTTAAGATTTTCTTATGAGAATTTGACCTTTTTAGGGTTTTTTTTAGGTTAAATTAGGGTTCCGAATTAATTAAGATTTTTCTTATTCATGCAGCGACCTAAGATCACGTTGTTTATTCGTTACTAATACTAGGGTTTGAGCCGAGTTGTTATAAATTGGCTCATTTGGACTTAATTTGATACCCCAAAAACTGAGACGAACGAAGGTGTATTTTCGGTAAAATTTTAATGAAAGTGTTGAACTATTTTCGCTTAGAATGCTTTATTCACCCATTTTCCTTACGTTTTGACCTTAATGTTAAATACAAGAGTTGTAGAAGATATTTTTATCTAAATGGTGTTTAAAAATCATAACTTGTTCCTAAGTTTAGATGCCCTAAAATCTTGTTGACCCTTTTAATTTAATACTCATTTTGGGCATAAAAGTTGCTAAGTGTGCTTGAGTATTTTTTGTCGTGAGATCCAAGTTTTATATGATAATTGATTTGAATTAGTTAGTTAGTGTTTTTAAGTGAATGTATGATGATTAGAACTCATGCCATCAAGTTTGAATTATATCTTCAGAATTTAACTTGCGCCTTACATCATTGTACTTATACTTAGTGAATTGTACCATGAACTTCACGATACTAGTTGATGCCATGCTATAGATAGTAGTACTTTAGATCCATATTTCACATCATGGGCATTGTCACTTGCATCTTGGCATATTGGAGTTCATCTGTATAAACTATTGTTTGGATAGGTTATTGTCCTTTTTGGTTCTAAGCCTAGGGCGTCCCTGATTGCCATTTTTGTAAATGTTTTGGGATGTATTTCCCTTGTACACCATGGGTGCGTCCCCGGTATTTAAATTTGGTTTATACACTTGTACACCCTAGGTGCGTTCTCGTGTTACAAATTTGGTTTATACACCCTAGGTGCTTCCTCGGTGTTTGAAATGGTTTATTATGAATATTGTTGGGTACTATGGGTTCGTCACTAGCATTCTGGTTTCGATGGTGTGTTATTATTGGTAGTTTGGACTTTGGAGTTGACACTGGTGCAAAGGCATCATGCATCTTAAGATGGGAGCGTTTAGGTTCAACCCAAACCCCACGCCATTGCCATTAAGTAAAATAGTTGAGGCATGAAGTCTAGGCGAGCATTTACTTTTCGCAATGAGGAGTAGTGATGGCTTTAGTGTACAATTTATCCATGAAGTCTACTCAGGTAATTCTCGGCGTGAAATTCATGTTATGATATGGGTGTATGTTGGGTTTGGCATTTGTATTGCATACACGTCATATCATACTCTCATGTTTATTGACTTATCTGCTATTCTGTTATAAATTTGTCTATCTTCTTGGCTTTAAAGTGTGCTTGAGTGTTACTTGGCATGCGTTGTGGTATATTTTGTTATGAGTTTGATTAGAAGGTTTATGGAGTTTTCTTTTGAATTTTGGCTCATGGCATTTGTGCTACAGGTGAGGAGGAGAAATTCTTTGAGGAAGTCGCCCCCGGTGAAGAAGAAGGTTTTGAAGAACAAGGTGAGTGACAAGAGCCAGCAAACCCCGATATCACTAGCTGAAAGATTGAGTATTCACTTTTTTGTTCTTTTTGTTTAGTTTTTACGGGCCTAGTGTACTTTTTTTTAAATTCTTGGTAAAACTGTAATCGTTATGTACCTTTAATCAGTTCAAACTCCTTTATGATGTAATATTTAAGGTATGTAAATATGAATAAATAGCTAGAATATCCTTTTGTTTATATTTATGTAGTCTCAACGTGCCTGGAGGACGGGGCGTTATAGTTGGTATCAAAGCCTAGGTTTAGTGAACCTTCAGACCTTAGGTTTTGGAAAACCATGCGTTCTGTCACGTTGGAGCTCTATAGGATGCGTCGTATTAATTATTATCATCTATATATTATAAGAACTAAAATTTCCTACGTCTAAGTCTTATAGCGAGTCGTATTAGTACATTAGCGGGATAAAAAACAGTAGGGAATCTACATGCGAATGACGAGTAAGAGCATCGAGATTGAAGATCGGAGATTCATGCAACGAGTTATTTTATTTTAATGGGGTAGATAGGAGTACGTACCAGAAGAAATTTCAGATATCACTTCGAGAGACACCATTAAAACTCTGCAACTTCATCCTTATAAGTTCTTTTCCCATTTACCTAAGCCCTTGTGTCAACTTTATACCTGGTTGAAGTTCTTTGGCATGTCCTTCCTTCTTATATTATCGGTCCTCAACGGTACCGTCAAGTGTCATTCGTCGGTAATCCTTATGCACCAAAGTCTTGTTGATAACCCTATTTGAAATTCAATCTCAGAAATTACCCTTGTCCTCAAGTTTTTATGTCTCGATAATGATCGGTATTCGCATTTGATTCTCCTCCGATTCAAGCCATCATCCTTGAACTAACTTTTCTTTTGTAGAACTCGATATCAATTCTTTATTAATTACCCGTTCTGAACATTTGACATTGAAAAAATCTTTTGCCACCGTTCATTTTCTCTTGATTCTAAAACCACAATCTATTGCAGTGATTTTGTGAATTTTTTGTTCACTCTTGAAATTCTTACCAGGAAAGTAGTCTTGGATGCTTGAACTGAAGTATGTTAGGTCGACGTAATTTCAGGGCAAATATCTAGTTTGACTGCTCATTGCTTAACATTTCTTTATCAGAATTTGATTGTACTTGATTAGTTCCAAAGACATTATGTAAGTATTGCTCACTGTCCTCCCCTTATTTTACCTACACGTGAACCCCAAATGACCACTCAATTTGTGTCAACGGTGACTGTCTTAACCGTGACCACTTAACCTCATATAACCTATCTTTTGAACCATCTGAGAATCTTTCTTTGAATCTCGGTAAAAGACTTATTCACCTTTCCTAAGCTGTTTTAACCTCCAACCACATTTCATGCAGTCTAGTGCACTATTCAAAATCCTCGACTAAACGCTTGACCATTCGCCGCCCCAGGTCACCTCTCTTGAGATCTAGATCAATGAGAAATGATAGTTATTAAAGTTTTGCGCTTTCAAGAGGAACTCCGATCGTGCACATCATTAGAAGAACCACATGTCGCATCATCGAGTCACAAAGTAGATCTTTACCTGGAGTTATAACACAGAATGTCTGCCAACATTTGCGCTTAATGTGTTTTGAAGATCAATAACCCTGACTGCAAGAACTGCTAAGTAGGGGCTCATGCAACATCTCTAACGGAGACCTATACGAAGGTTCCTATCACCATCATTGAAAAAGCTTGCAAGGAACCTGTAGGAGTGTGGCACGTGGAAGTACGATGGAAATGCTACAGAACTTGGAAGTAACATGGGATTACGCTGTCAAAGTCTGGTGGTTTTATCCACACATATTCTAATTCGGGCTACCATGCTCGCCGAAATCGATCTGGCCGATTCAAGAAAGAATTAGAACCAAAGGAAGGGAAACACCAGCTCAGGAGGACCAGTAAAAAGCAATCGAGTGTTCGTTCTAAAGTAGCCATATCAACAGGAGAACAGACAAGAACGGCTAAGGGACTCCTCTACCAAATTTATAGTCTGCCTTAAATGTCACCAATCAGGACATAAGAGGTTTGAGTGCCCGCGCCTAGGACAAAGGACTCTGAACAACCACTCCCAATAGTGGAGGCAACCCCAGCACCAGCTATCACAGTATCCGTAGCCAGTTCAGGTCGCCCAATTAGCAACTAACCAACAAAGTAGGAAGGGAAGGTCATCGATGAACAAAAACTAGAGGCCCTAGGGAGGATGTATCTTTGCTTCTGCAAGAGGAGGAAGTAGGAGGCAATCAAGTTATGCAAGGTATGTCCGTATTGTTTAATATCTTAGTGAAAGTGTTGTTTGATTTTGGAACATCCCATTCTTTCATATCTTTGGTATGTGTGCAATCTCTACTCTTGAAACCCAAAGTGTTAAGATCAGACTCTAAGCATCGATACACCCATAGAATATCACACGCGAGTAGACTTTGTTGTAGAACATGCACGTTGAGAGTGCGGACACCCTTATGCCATGTGACCTGTGAGTCATGGATTTTTACAAGTATGACGTGATTCTCAGAATGGACTAGCTCTCTGGATATCACACTATCATCAATTGTCGATAGAAGAAGATACGAGGACAAGTAGAGAATGGAACTATCATACGATTTCAAGGAGAATGACGTGAAAACCTGACACCGAGTAAAGCGAAGGTGTGGCGTTGGGATTTAGGGGTTAAAATTGAAAAAATTCAAAGATGTTTTGAAAAATATTTTAAACACCTTGAAAATTAAATTTTGAAAACCCATTTTATTGAAAATAGAGTCGCCACTTAGTTTTTGAGAAAAACTAAGAAAAACAAAATTAACTACTAATCTTGAAAACGTTAACCAGAGAAAAAAAAAAAGGGTTCGCGGGTTAAGGTACGAATCGGGAAAGGCGTTAGGCACCCCGTTCGCCCAACCGCATGGTTGGCCTCTACTAATCACCATTGGTTAATTAATATAATTTTTCAAATGTATATAAATAAAGAAAATTGGGGTGAAGAGAGAACATCCAAAATTAATTCTAAAAAAATACATAAAATATGTACGTAACACTCCAAAATAAATAAGTATCAAAAGAAAAATTCTAAATTCTATAACATGCAATTTCTATCTAAAGGATACATGAAATATACCCACATGCAATATTGTCAAAAATGACTTAAACTAT
>JAUMHN010418390.1:0-13534 GCA_032360265.1 Heliamphora ciliata
CTCTTTTGGAGTGATCGGGTTAAATTCGAAGTTCAATTCATGCATTTCCTTCATTTATGTAGTTAAACTTGCTTGTTGTCCTCATGTAATTTAATTACTTTAATTAATTTCTTAGTTACACTTTCACATTAAGTATATTGTTATTTTTCATTAATTCATTAAATAATGCTAATATGTTTTGGTAATTACAACTTATTAATGCTGTTAATTGTTATAATAATACACTTACATTTATGTGAATGTAGTAATCAATACTACATTTCACATTTGAGTTAAATAGTTGTATTTAATTTATCTTATCTTTCTAACATTCATTTTTATTTTATTTTCTTTTTTTGTAATATTAATTTAATGTCCTTTTCTTTTAAGTATTAGCTTAATATTTTTTTCATTACTAGTACTTTTATTTTATAATATTAATGTTCCATTTGTCTTTATTTTCTTTCTTTTTAGTTATTAGTTTAAAATGTGCAATTTAACATTCTTTTTTCTTTAATATTAGTATTTCTTTTCTTTTCTTTTCTTATAAAGTTTCTTTTCTTTTTTTTTAATTACTATTTTTAATTTTCTTACATTTTCTTTTCTTTTCTCATCTTAGTATTATTAGCTTTATTTTCCTTTTTTTGGTCCTTTTCTTATTTTACTTTTCTTTGGTCATTTTCTTTTTCTTTTTCTATTTAATGTTAACATTATTTTTTCATATTATTAAACCTAAAAAATCACAAAAAATCTTTTAAGTTAATTTTCATCTTTAAATGTTAGTATAAATTTTCTCTTATTATAGTAATTTTTTTTCTTTTATTTTTTTTATTTTTTTTGGTCTCTTTTAAAGTATAAAATGTAAATAGCTAGGTTTTTTTTCAATAAGCTCAATAACATTTTTTAACATTTTTATTTTAGCATAATTTTTCTTTTATAAAGTTTTTTTTCTTTTCCTTTAAATCTTTAAACCCTATTTTGTTATAGAACCCGTATTTTAAATTTCCTTGTTAAGTAAACTTTCTTTCAATGTGAAATTTTCTCTTTTATACATCTTTTATTTTATATTTAGCATTTTTTTTTTCATGTTAATACCAATCTAGTTTATTTTGTAACACACATATTTTGGTTACTTTCTTTGAAACAATTTGTTTATAAAGTAGTTTGGTTTATTTTATAATAATTCATATTTAGGTAATTTTTGCAACTTCTAGCATGTTTTTATTATTTTATGCATACCATAATAGTTTAGTTTATTTTTGATGAAATTGCATGCCGGTTTGCTCCATATATCCTCTAGTTAGAAATTACTTGCCATATGACTTAAGATTTTATCCCTTTATTTGTTTTGATTTATAGTGCTATGTACATATATTATGTATTTTTTATATTTGACTTTGGATGTTCTCTTTTTGCCTCTATTTTTTTTATTTGCATGCATTTGAAAAATTATTTTAGAGAACCAATGATGATTAGTAGAGGCCAACCTTACGGTTGGACGAACGGGGTACCTAACACCTTTCCCGATTCGTACCTTAGCCCCCGAATCCTTTTTCTCTGGTTAACGTTTTAAAGATCAATAGCCATTTTAGTTTTTCTCAAAAACTAAGTGGCGACTCTATGTTCAATAAAAAAAAGAGTTTTCAAATTTTGATTTTCAAGGTGTTAAAATATTTTTTAAACATCTTTGAATTTTTTTATTTTTGACCATTTTCCAAAACCCTCAAAAATCCGGGTGCCATAATCCCATATTGAACCGACGTCGGGTGAAGTTTATAGAAACCACTCCCTATTCCCCCAATAGACTACGTGAAACCATTGAAAAATAGATAACTCTATAGCTTACCATGACAATCACCTTTTTTGATTTTTCTGAAGAAGTAGGCAACCCATGCACACCTTTTCGGGGACTAACCCAATGGGTAGAGCACCCTACTTGTGCAAGTTTATGGTCTTTCACCTTGGAGCTCATCAAGCCCAACTTATCACATTAACCATCCTCGGTTCAATATTCAATTAATCATATTAATATTCATAACACCCGAGAGTTCATCTCCCCAATCAAATTTCACAACCACGTAATATTCCTTCTCATTCACAATTGTTACAACATTCTATTTCTGATTCCATATTATCAATAAACACAATTATTACATATCCATCCAACTCATCAAATTTTCATTATACCATCAACGAACATCATTATTCATATCCATGCAGTTGGTTAATTCCAATTCCAGTTCGCAAATCACATTAACTAATTAATCATTATATTATACCATTTTCAAATCAATATCACATATCTCAAACCATGTTTCACCTTTCTCATTTTTAATAATATAAATTTCATATCATGTTTCATATTTGCATACCAACGACTTCCAAACCATACAACTTTAACAAGTAAGATTACATATGTTATAAACTTTTTGACTTTGTTCAATTAAAATGTCAAATCAATTCACCATTTTCAAATGGATCAATCATGAAGCTCTAACAATACTATAATGAATTAAATATAATTATCTCATTCATATATTCTAACTTTACTCATCTATTTCATGAATCAGGACTAAACATCATAACCTAAGTTTCTAAAGATTTAGAGTTTCAATGGTGTAGCGATTGGGTACGTTTTTTATTTCATCTAATTAATTCAATAATAATTTAATTCATAGAGGTGATTTTGATGATTGATAATGTGTGTTGGACGCGGTTGGCACGAATGGATATTCCAGAATATTTATATTTGATTAACTCTGTAGTGTTAGAAATTTTTTAATAGGAAATGGGAATAAAATTGATTGGTTAATTAAAATATGATTATATGTTGTGAGTGTAAGGGAAGCATCTGGAAAGTTAAAAAAAAAAGAATATTTTTCATCTCATCCGAAGCTGAGACATGATGGGAGAAGCTTCAGCAAAGAAAACAGAGAGAGAAGAGAGGAAGCGAGCGCACGACGCACGACCCAACTCTGCCTGTGCTCCTTCGTCCAACCACCTGTCAGCGTCGCTGGGCCACACCACCGCCACCGATGTTGCCATCCCCGCCGGTGATCACACCCCTAGCCCGTGCGTCCCCTCTTCTTCTTCTTCTTCTTCTTCAATTTTTCGTTCCATGGGAAAAAGCCAACGAATGCCCGAAAGCTCTTTTCTTACTAGAAATCAATGTTCTTCCATCCCAAATCAGGCGTTGCCAACCAAGACACGAACGTCAGACTACATAAGTTCTGCGATGGGTCATTTTAGAGCCGAAACTCAACTAGCCGAATCTAGGGTTTGCAATTTATGGCATTTCTGGCTTCTACCAGGTAAGATCTTGACTAATACATGATGTATTGGGTAGATGTGTTGGTTTCTAAGTTAAATCCATGAAACCCAAAAAATTTTGGAAACTTACTTGAAACCCTAGCTAACTGTGTCACACCCCAAACTCTGAGTCACCCAGATTTGCGTAAGAAATAACACCCGGCCCGATATTTTACTCTCAAGATAAAAGACATACATATATTAAAATAATTGCCAACAGACTTACAATACATGGCTCTAACACCATAAGCATGTAAAACATTACATGGTCCATCCGGCTCATCCCAATCAACCTGCGTGATCGTATACACCTGAAAAACGTTTTCAAATTTCACACCGTGAGCTAAAACTCAGCAGAAACTAAACAAATATGAAATGAAACCTAAACATGCTGAAGCGAAAAGATATGGATATTTTGACTCACACGAGCCTCAAAAATAGTTTATATATATACATATATACTACAATGCTTATAACGCTTCGATCTTGTTTTATTATAATTCGAGCATGTTTTGAAACTAGGTTGATGTGAAAATCTTTTTCTTTGAAAACTGTGCCTTTGACAACCCATTTATGCCTAAAAATTCATTTGTGAGAAGCTTGATTTAAAACAAATTTTTAAAGGTAAAACACAGCGGAGACCGCTCAAGCGGACACCTCACCGCTCGAGCGGTAACACACCGGAGAGTTTTGCCCAAAAAAAAACTGTGAAAAATGTCTTTAATTTTGGAAATAAGATTCAACTAAAGGGTTTTATTAAACTTGCTTAGAGGGAGTAAAACTATGGTATGAAAATAAGAAATTGAGAACCAATTCGTTATTTATCATAAGCCAAATATTTCTGTCAAAATTCATTTATAATTAGATCAAGGTATTCAACCCAACCAAGTAAGTGCGTCCTCACATGCACGCATCACGTGAATATATGACCCTAAGGTCTTACAATAACAGTATTTTAGTTCATAATTACAGTAATCCAAGTACCCAAAAATGAATTACACTTTTACACTCATTTCTCAAAAATCAACTATTTAAGGAGATAATGTAATCCCATCAACCTTCCCAAAGCCTTGAACCATTGGTCTCACTCCATGGCCTTCTTTCCATGATTGCCTAAAATGTTGTTAAACAACATGAGTCGATGCTCGTAGGAATAAGACTAACATTGAAGGTATGCATGGCATGCGAAGATGGTTATGCAAGATATACATATTAGTTTAATAGAATTCACATCTTTCATTCCAAAGTAAATTTTTCATGCATAATCGAGTTCATTCAAAATGGGTTTATTGTTCTCTATTAACCAAACACATTAACATCTTCAATTCTCAATTTATGATTTTACCAACCCGATACATTATAACACACGCCTACACACACATAGAGACTTTTCTTGTATTTCACCAACTCGTGATTAACAATCTCAAGTGCCGACGGCGAACGGGCGTATAGACCCGCGTAACGCTACAACCAACCCAGCCACACAGGCCCTATGGAGTAACGAAACGTTCTATAACCCGACACGATAAACGTCCTTTCCCGGTTCACTAGCCGACGGGCAGAGAACCCAATCTGCGCAGTTTTTCGGTCTTTTACCATGGAGCAACTCATGCCCAATCTTAAACGATCCCTTGGATCCCAAATCGGCCCTTTTATACATATAAATCATCGAAACGCACGCACGAGTCCAACCCCAAGGGTTCCTCTCGCCCAACCCACATCATTAGACATTTTCATTGTTCGCATTTTCAATACTATGGGGTTCGAACCTTGAATTAACCGTTACATGGCACCAACTTCACAATTTTATTCCACGAAACCCACACTTTCGGCCCAACATCAACAGGTACCACTTAAATTCATGAAATAACATTCACAATAGTTGTAATAACTCACAATTTAATGATCAATCATGTCAATTTCATCATACTAAAGTTTTAAACCCAAACCCCCAATTTCCATAGTTTAAATTAAAACCCAAACCCTAGATCTTCATTTTGTTATTCCAACCACAAGAAAGAACAATATCAAGATGGAATGAAGCTAAATCCCTCATAAATCCAAGGCCCAGCCTCCATTATCATCAAACTCACTTAGGGTTTCAAGAAAACTCAATTCTCATGCTCAGATATTCATAAGCATAAAATATACAACACATATCACATAAACATTCAAAGAAAGTCTTGAATCCTACCTTTTGGAAACTAGATTCACAAGAGGAAACTTTACATGAGCTCCAATCACAACGATCTCTAACCACGTGGTGAGAATATAGTCTCCCAAGACCAAGATCGGCTCTCCAACGGTTGAATCGCCGAGAGGAACGCAAGAATCTCACACCAAAGAGGCTAAACAAACCTCTTTTTAAATGCATAAAATCCCGTACCAACACTACGTTTCACAAATCACGTCACATGCCTATAAAACTCTGCATTTTAAAGCATAAATCACGTTACACATAACAACACCAAAGCCATGTAATCCACTTACATATTCCGTACATAAATAAACTACAGTTATAAATTCACGTAACCAGTTATAAACGCACATAATCATATATAACTTCACATCATGATGCCACCCGTCACATAACCCGACACGACATCACATGCCACACACCCGTCATTCGATACCCGAATGACCCATCCACAAATCGGGACCCATCCACACACCGAGACAACTAATAATACAGAAAACCAAAACCAAAACCTAACCCGAAGGCCAACATAGCCCAAGTGCTCGAGCGCTCAACCACTGCTCGAGCGGTCCCCAACCGACATAGTACACTGCCACAACCCCGCTCGAGCACACAACCACCGCTCGAGCGGTCCCCTACCGACATAACACACTGCCACCAACCCGCTCGAGCGCACGACCACCACTCGAGCAATCAACGCTGGGCAGAAACCCAAACCGAGAAACAAAACCAAGCCCCCGTATGCAACGATGCATGAACCACCACGCACATAACCATGTACCAAAAATCTGCATCTAACTATGCATGGCACCTAACAAACACCTGAAGCTATGACACAGCTCCCGAAGCCATCACACAACCAACCGAATCCCAAAAAGAATTCACAGGTATTTGAATCGACTAATTCTCATAAATTAATCAATTGAATACCGTAGGATGACAATTGGAAACCAAGGTTCCCACCACCTCATATCATAACCCAGACCAACACATGCCCAACACAGCCAACACTAACCCCCACACACCCAACACGGCCAAGACGAACCCACACACGCCCAGCACGGCCAACATAAACTCTCACACACGCAATGCGGCCAATCAAGATGAAAAATAACCTTTTTCCAAATATTTGGTCAAAAACGGGTAAAAAACGGCTTAGAAATTCTGACATATCTTCACTCTTTTTATCATAACTTTTTCTAAAAAATGAATTTTAAGGTGAGAGAGGTGTCATTGAAAAGAAGACTTCCCGGGCTTCTATTTGAGTACAAGAACGACCCAATTCCGAGTCCAAACGAGGGAGATAACATCAAAACAAAACAGCCCTACGCAGCTAGTCTGCTCAAGCAGACATCGGGTGCTCGAGCGAGCTACCACCCGAGAAAAATCCAGATTTCCCTGTTCTTGGTGTTCTAAGCCCCCAAACTCTCCAACACTCACTATGATGCTTCCAAACACTCGTAAACCTACCGATTCACATATATTTAACACCCACGGACGTACACGAGCCCAAAACATTAAGAACCACCGAACGAAAAACCCCAAAACCCAGTTCCATCCAACCGAAACAACACAAAACCTCCTTTTTAAACCAAAACCCAATTTTATTGAAACATAAATCGATTTTTCATGCATTTTTAACCGGTAAAAACACTCACGATTACACGTAGCACCTTTATAAGACATGAGAGTCTAGAATCCTACCTCGGTGAGTTAAAAACTCGACGTCTCAAACCACGTGCAAAATTGAGCTTCGTCGAAATAAAATTCCGTCCGAATGAACGCGTAGCCCACCATGCCAATAGCAGGGATCCGCTGTTGGATCGTAAAAAATCGAGCCCCGGGCCCCCGAGAAGTTAGAGAGAAGGCAGAGAGAAAAAAAAACTTAGCTGAGAAGTTTTTGAAAATATCTTTTAAAAGTATCTAACTCCAGATATTTATAGGCCTCCAAAATATTTTTTTTTTTTGAAATTTTTCAAAATTCGCACCGCAATGTCCCATGGCTCCCGGAACCTGCCCCGCAAGCATATCTTAGCCCGATCATGCATCTAAAAGTATTTAAAACATGCAAAATCGAAAACGACAAACACGCATCGAAAAACTCCGAAAAAGAAAACGGGTCAGGGTCTCACGACTCTACCCCCTTAAAGGAATTTTGTCCCCGAAATTCAACTCAAGGTCAAAAGAAACAACACGTTGATCACAATCGACACAAGCATACGAGATGGTTAGCCAAACCATTCATAGGATATAGTCAAACAAGGTCAGGCATCCTAAACAACGGCCAATTATCTCAAAGACGCGGGATCTACAACTCACCCCAACCTCACATCCTCACCAACCGCTGCCTCAACAAAGCACACCACCCATGGAGTCCACCACCAACTCCAAACCCATGGTCACAACCTCAAACACAGCCTCGCCATCTCCGCGCAAACATTATGTCTATGAAAGAACATAAGACGCAACATATAGACATGAACCACATAAATATGCTAACACATAAGCATATAGGTTCATGCTTAACAAATCCCATATACCGAGAAGAACCGACAAGAATAACACATCAATCTGGATAACCTACTCAGATTCCCGGCTACAAATCACATCAGTGAAATGCATTTCTAACTTGGCCCCCAAGTTTGTTAATCCAAACGCCCAAAGGCAGGACTAATCAATCCCACAGTTCAACCCATATGCTCACATATACACATTATTCACATATTTAACATGTCAGCACGTTCATGTTATCAGAATATCTAAACATATGCACTCAAGCACACGCAATCAACCTCACACGGCGATGCACCGTCTTCCCACAGCTCTAGGTATTCGAACCCAGAGCTCTGATACCAATTAGTCATGCCCTAAACTCCGGGTCACGTAAACACCCACAACAACCAAACATACAACCCAACCGAGGATACACTCTCAATATAAACTATACATGTATTGTATATAAACGCCAAACGACTTACATTATACGGCTCCAACACCGAAATACATGTTACAATATGCATGTAACAAAACTAGCAAAATGGAAGACTACACTCTTCCACCTCCTTCGGCACCTCCAAATCAACCTGCGTGACCGGTACCTGAAGAAAATCAAATCCCACACCGTGTGCTAAGGCTCAGTAGAAACTAGACAAGCATGCAATATAAACAAAACATGCTAGGAAAATCGAAGTGTAGGTTTAGACTCTCTTTCAAGCCTTGAAAACAGTTTTAGATCACGACTCACATGAGCCATTAAAAACAATTTTCACAAGCAATGGGAAAGCAAGGATAAAAATCATTTTTCGACTCATCAGAACCTTGAAAACGATTCCAGTATTACGATTCTCGTAGACCGTTAATACAGTATTTCAACTCCCGCAGGCCGTTAATACAGTTTTAAGAAAATTGATATATCCGTCCCAATATGCAGTTCATGCAATCCCTGTATCTTCTCAAACTTTTACCGAAGAACCACAGCCCCAACTATGCAGCGTACGCAACCCGTGCAACCCACACAACGCACGCCACCCATGCAACACATACAACGCACGCCACCCATGTAACACATACAACGCACGCCACCCGTGCAACACACACATCTTCAAAGACTTTTACCGTAGGACCATTATCCACCCTCATCACACATCTTCACGGACTTTCACCGTAGGACCCTTATCCGCCCCACTATGCTTCGTCGACCAGGGTCAACAGATATCTTCACAAACTTTCACCGTGGGACCACTATCCGCTTCTCATATACACATCTTTACGAACTTTCACCGAGGGACCACTATCCGCTCCACGTATGCATCTTTACGAACTTTCACCGAGGGACCACTATCCGCTCCACGTATGCATCTTTACGAACTTTCACCGAATGACCACTATACGCCCTAACATACGCACCGTCTGCCAGAGCTAACGTTCACAGAACCACATATTCATCTATCTCATTCCATACACCTATTCATAACCTAATCAGGATTTAAATGCATAAAATCACGTACCAACACTACGTTTCACAAACCACGTCACATGGCTATAAAACTCTACGTTTTAAAGCATAAACCACATTACACATAACGACACCAAAGCCATGTAATCCACTTACATGTTCCGTACATAAATAAACTAGAGTTATAAATGCACGTAACCAGTTATAAACTTACATATCCATATATAACATCACATCATGACGCCACCCGTCACATAACCCGACACGACATCACATGCCACACATTCGTCATTTGATACCCGAACAACCCATCCACAAATTGGGACCCGTCCATACACCGGGACAACCAACGATACAGAAAACCAAAATCAAAACCTAACCCGAAGGCCAACACAGCCCAAGCACTCGAGCGGTCCCCAACCAACATAGCACACTGCCACAATCCCGCTCGAGTGCACAACCACCGCTCGAACGGTACCCTACCGACATAACACACTACCACCAGCCCGCTCGAGCGCACGACCACAGCTCAAGCGGTCAACGCTGGGAGGAAACCCAAATCGAGAAACAAAACTAAGCCCCCACATGCAACGATGCATAAACCACCAAGCGCACAACCGTGTACCAAAAACTTGCATCTAACTATGCACGTTACCCCCGAGGACGGCACCTAACAAACACCTGAAGCTATGACACGACTCCCGAAGCCATCACACAACCAACAGAAGCCCAAAAAGAATCCATAGGTATTTGAAACGACTAATTCTCATAAATTAATCAATTGAATACCATAGGACGCCAATTGGAAACCAAGGCTCAACCACCTCATATCATAACCCAAACCAACACACGCCCAACACGGCCAACACTAACCCCCACACGGCTAACACGAATCCACACACGCCCAACACGGCCAACACAAACTCCCACACACCCAACTCGGCCAACTAAGATGAAAAATAACCTTTTTCCAAATATTCAGCCAAAAACGGGTGAAAAATGATTTAGAAACTCTGACATACCTTCACTCTTTTGATCATAACTCTTTCCATAAAAAGCATTTTAAGGTGAGAGAGATTTCATTGGAAAGAAGATTTTTGGGGCTTCGATTTGAGTATAAGAACGACCCAATTTCGAATCCGAACAAGGGAGATAACATCAAAACAAAATGGCCCTGTGCAGCTAGTCCGATCGAGTGGGCATCGGGTGCTCGAGCGAGCTACCACCCGAGAAAAACCCAGATTTCCCTATTCTTGGTGCTCTAAGCCCCTAAACTCTCCAACACTCACTATGATGCTTCAAAACACTCATAAATCTACCGATTCGCATATATTTAACACCCACGGACATACACGAGCCAAAAACATCAAGAACCACTGAACAAAAAACCTCAAAACCCGGTTCTATCCAACCGAAACAACACAAAACCTTCTTTTTAAACCAAAAGCCGATTTTCTTGAAACATAAATTGATTTTTCATGCATTTTTAACTGGTAAAAACACGCACGATTGCACGTAGCACCCTTATAAGACATGAGAGTCTAGGATCCTACCTCGGTGAGTTAAAAACTCGACGCCTCGAACCACATGCAAAATCAAGCTTCGTCGGAATAAAATTCTGTCCGGATGAACGCGTAGCCCACCGTGCCAATAGCAGGGATCTGCCGTTGGATCGTCGAAAATCGAGCCCTGGGCCCCTAAGAAGTTACAGAGAAGGCAGAGAGAAAAAAGAAAACTTAGCTGAGAAGTTTTGAAAATATATAACTCCAGATATTTATAGGCCTCCAAAATATCTTTTTTTTTGAAAATTTTCAAAATTTGCACCACAATGTTCTGCGGCCCTCGGAACCTGCCTCGCATGCATATCTAAACTCGATCATGCATCTAAAAGCATTTAAAACAAGCAAAATCGAAAACGACAAACACGCGTCGAAAAATGCCGAAAAAGAAAACGGGTCAGGTTCTCACATTGTACATACAACACTAATCTGGAATTTGATCAAAATCATAAAATTTTATGATTTCATCAAATCGAGTATTTCAAAACCTCGATACCTACTTAAATCTATAAATAAATCTCTTAAGATTGTACAACATGTGCTCCTAGCCCTTTGCTATGAAATCGTCTAGTTATACCATATAGATACACTCGTCAAGACTTCTATTGAGAAAAGTTATCTTGACTTTCATTTGTCAAATTTCATAATCGAAATGAGACGCAATAGATAAGAGAATTCAAATAAACTTAAGCATGGCTACCGATAAAAAGATTTTCTCATAGTCGATCCCTTCTTTTTGAGTGAATCCTTTTGCAACAAGCCTAACTTTGAAGGTTTTTACCTTTCCGTCTGCTCCTCTCTTTCTCTTGTAAATCCACTTACATCTGATGGGTTTTATCTATTCAGGTGATTCTACAAGTTCCCAGACCTGATTAAAATACATAGATTCTATCTCTAAATTCATAACCTTTTGCTAAAGATCTGCATCTTTGCTCTGGAGTGCTTCGTTGTAGTTACAGGATTCGGTATTCAATTCTACCGAGATCCTGTCGAAAGACTCTCCCAAGAACATATACCGATCGGGTTGATGAACAACTCTCCCACTACGACGAGACACTACCTCCGTCGGTGTACTAACAATAACGCGCTGTGCAAAATCTGAACCCTGTGTACCATTACCCACATGCTCGTCTGGCATGTTGATGATAGCACTCTGATCTGGTTCACGATCTACACATATCCTAATAATTCTCCCACTACGACGAGGTAATGGGATATCAGTAACTTGTGGTTTCTCTTCCGTTCAACTGGTATTTCCTCTAAATTCTTTCAGAACAATTTTACTTTTAAGCCTATGATCCATAATATAATCCTCTTCCAAGAATGGGATATTTGTGCTAATAATGACCTTCTAATCTTTAGGATTATAAAATAAATCACATTTTATTTCCTTGGGATACCTAGCAAAGAAATAGACTTCTATCATCGGTTCCAACTTACCCGCCAAACCACCACCAGCCACTGCCAGCTCCTGTCGCCTCTTCCAGACTCTGTTTTTTACGAGCTTTTATATCGTTGAAAAGCACTCAAAATATGGGATTTTTCGCTATCTGTGGCCCGTTAAAACCCCAACCATCGCCGCTGCCGCCTCCGTTCTTCGTGTTCTTGGACATGTTCAACTTATTTTTGAATAATCTAAACAGATATTTATAAACATAAAACTAGCTATTATATCGATCCTATGTCCCGAAGGCTCACATTCAATCTATCACGGTCAACTCCCGTGATTAAAAAAAGTAATAATCATCATTCACACCATTCAATCAAATATGAAAAAATAAATGACGATCATAAAATCGATATTAGAATGCCTACAAAACAAAATTAGTAACAGTTCTAAAGCTACCCAGCCTCGATAACCAAAAATAAAAAATAAAACGGCTCTAATACCAATTGTTGGAGACAAGACTGCCAAGATCTTTGTTTTTGTAAATGATTAACGAAAAAAATTAACTAAACGAGCAATCACCAAAATGGGATTCAGATAAAACTTTTGATGACGAACGATTAAAATAAAACCCGTGCATCCGAAATTAATTTAGAAAAATACCTTTTTACCGATCAAATTTTTAACCACAATTTGAATTCAAGTTGAAGCTCCTGTCAAATCTTCTACTGTATTTTCTTATGCGATTCCCGGATATAGTGTGGGGTATAATCCTCCGAGAACTAATACCGACAGAACCAAGACAACTTTAGTCTTAGAAGACAAGTTATAAAACTAATTCAGTCTACCTGCATATATATAGGGCTACAGTAGGGACTTGGAGAGTAATTATGAGTAAAACTTTCAGTGAAACACAGACACGTATCAGCAGTTTCTACAATTATGCAAATCTCATAGCGGTATCTGTAATTACGGAAAACCAGCAGCGATTTCTGCAATTTTCATAAAACACTGAATTACAGTTCATAACACTAAAGAATTATAATTACACTCTGACCTCATGACCATATAGCATTGAGCTCCTGTTATTAAATGCTTATCATTTCTCCCCACGTTAAGATTCTCGATACCCGCCAATTAAATTTAAT
>JAUMHN010418400.1:0-13534 GCA_032360265.1 Heliamphora ciliata
CGGAAGGGCTTAAGGAATTTCAAGATGCCGATTAAATTAAATTATCAGTAATTAAATTTAATTGGCGGGTATCGGGAATCTTAACGTAGGGAGAAATAGTAAGCATTTAATAACATGAGCTCAATACAAGAAGACCTTGAGATTATTTATGGGTTAGAGTGCAATTATAGTTCTTTAGTGGTGTGAACTGTAATTCAGTGTTTTATGGAAATTACAGAAATCGTTACTGATTTTTCATAATTACAGATACCACTATGCATCTTTCTTCAATTGCAGAAACCACTGGTAAGTATTCCACTGGAAGTTTAACTCATAATTACTCTCTAGGTCCCTACTGTAGCCCTATATATACGCGGGTAGGCTGAACCAATTTGATATTGATAGTTCATATATCATTATCATTATGATATTATTTTTATCTTTCAAAGACTTAAATATATCGGGGTTTTGTCGGTACGAGTTCTCCGAGGATCGTAGCCCACACTACGTTTGAGGATCACGTAAGAGAATACAGTAGAAGATATGACCGGAGTTTCAACTCAGAATCAAGTTGTAGTTGAAGATTAGGTCGACAAGAGTTATTCATCTAAATTAACTTTGGTTGCACGGGTTTATTTT
This sequence comes from Heliamphora ciliata, assembly GCA_032360265.1. Classification (NCBI taxonomy): domain Eukaryota; kingdom Viridiplantae; phylum Streptophyta; class Magnoliopsida; order Ericales; family Sarraceniaceae; genus Heliamphora; species Heliamphora ciliata. Next base: position 619 of record JAUMHN010418400.1, read on the forward strand.
TTATCGTTCAACGTCAAAATTTTTATCTGAAGCCCGTTTCGGCGTTTACCCGTCCAATTAATTTTTTATCAAAAATCGTTTTACAAAAACAATAATCTTGGCAGTATTGCCTCCAACACGTAGGATATAGATTAACTCAGATGTAATGCATGATTTGTGAGTTGTGATGAGTGTAACCAAAGTAAAATGTAAATTTTTACCAATTCATTATTTCTTCACACGCACACACCCACGCACACCAATTTGTTCATATTTATCCATTCATATTATCCCTATCATCATCCTATTATTCGATTTTGAACAAAAATCGTGTTACAATTTTATTACCCAATTTATCACAAAATCGTATCATATCTAATGAACCAGTGTCGGGTGCAGCTTATAGAAACCACTTCCTATTAATTCCCAATTGGCTACGCGAAGCCATTGGATAATAGATAGTTCTATATCTCACCACGATACAACACCACATTTCGGGGGCTAACCCGTGGGCATGTGGTCCATATCTTGTGTAAATTTTTAGACTTTCACCGCGGAGTCGCTAGCCCAACTTAACTCACATCAATCCATACGATTCATTATTTGTTCAATACTTTCTCTTTCACAAAAAAAAAAATTCGAGAGTCAAACCCACAACCAGTTCCTCTCCCAATCATTTTCACACATTATCGTTTCAATTCCAATTTTAATTATCCCATTTCATTGTCAAGTTATATTAAGGTTTAGTATTCAATTTCTCCTTTCAAATCAAATGCATCATAAGCTCCAATACACAACCTTTCATGAATCATATCTTACATTTCTTTCATTAATTTCATAAAGTACCAATAACACAAAATTGAATTTATTTGAAATCATGTCGTGTGAAGAAAATGAAATGCATCCATCATATGCATATATATATAAGTTGAAATTCATGTTTTTCTTCTAAAATTTAGAATTTTAAATGATAATCATGTAACTACATGACTCACAATTACCCATACTTGTTTCATCAAAATCATATTTAATGTAGAAAATCTATTTACTTCGTAAAGCTTAATCAAACAGTCCAATATATGCATCCCAACCCAAATAGATCTTCATAGGTGCATTTATGGCCCAAAGAACAAGAAATTTGATATAAAAAAAAGGGCCACTAATGATAAAAATAATCTTTTTCAAGACATTTGGCCAAAATGGGTGAAAACGGGTAAGAAAATTTGACATACCTTCACCATTTTAATCGTAATTTTTTTCTAAAAATTTTTTTTTATTGTGACAGTAATCTCATTGGAAAGAGGACTTTCGAGACTCAGTTTGAGTACAAAAATAGTCCCATTCGGAGTTCGAATGAGAGTGATATGATCAGTAGAAGTTTGGCTCAGTACAGCAATCCGCTCGAGCGGACATAGGGACGCTCGAGCGCCCAAGCTCTCGGCCACAAGTTCGCTTGAGTGGACAGGGCTCAACTCGAGCACGCTATCGGTTGGGAAAAAATCTAAGTTTTCCCTATTTTGAATTTTCAACCCCAAAACTCATAAACATATGCAATTATGCTATCAAATCCCTATTTTCACCCTCAAACATTGTATTTAAAGCATCATAAACCCTTTTTAAGTAATAATTTTTCAAAAACCATGGCTCATTATTTTCCAAAACCCTAATTTTTCATGAAAACCCAACTCAACTCACACATAACCTTATCAATCCTTTAAATCATGCATGAAAATTACTATATTTTACTCATGTAAACAAAGTATCAACTCAAATCAGCGCAAACATACATGATAATCTAAATTCTACATTTGATTTGCTCAAAAGCTTGAAATTACTCCATTTCTCCCTCCTAGGGTTCAAATGCTGAGAGATCTTGGCTCCTTGATGCTTCTTCTTCCACCTTCTTGCTCCAAAGCTTGATTTTTACTCTTGCTTGCTCCCATTCCAGCTTCAATCTTCAACTTGAGGGATGGAGGGTTAGGATTTTCATGAGGAACATGGCTTTCTCTCTCTAGAGATGGAGAGCAGAAGAGGAGAAGAAGGAAAGAGAAAAGAAAAAGTCTCTCACGTGGGTTAAGGGCTTGGGTTATTATATATATACTTCCCAATTTTTCTCTAAAATTCAAGAATCTTCTAAACATTTCTTGATAGTCCGCTCGAGCGGACCCCCACCGCTCAAGCGGTGACCCCCAAAGTAGAATTCTGTGAATTTTTTTTAAATTCAACTCAAACCTCGAACTTGCTCACATTTAAATATTTTATTTCGAATTATTCATTAACATAGCCATATTAATATCGTTCTTCACCATGTATCTCAATTTCACCTTCACATATTATTAATTCAAGCATTAATAAGAAAAAATTTCATAGCACCCATACCCAAATTTAATTCAGTCTCCTCACTTAACCAAAAATATGAAATCACAAAATAAACACGTACAGGGTCGTTATAGTGAAAGACCAAAAAACTGCGCATATTAGGTTTTTCTGCCCACCGGCTAGTGAACCAGGAAAAGAAGTTAATCATGTCGAGGTATAGAAGATTCCGTCACTTCCTGGGGCTTGTGTTGCCAAATTGATTGTAACACTACTTGAGTCTATATGCTTGTCTAACGTCGGTACCTATGTTTGCAAATCACTAGTTGGTAAAATCATGTAGATGTGTTAATGACGAGTGTGTTCGTGCGTGCGTGCGTGTTCTCTCTGCTGTGTGATCTGAGTGGAAAATACGTTTTGTTACCGTTTTGAGACTTATGAGAGTCTGATGGAAAACTTGGGGTTTTATGAAGTATTTTGAGGCTCTTGTGGTTGAGTCAATTTAATGCTGTATGATTGCATATCCTGCTTTACTGCATCATAGTCTATTTCTATTGGGCTTTAGCTCACGTAGTGGAATTTGTTAAAATATTTTCAAGTGTTGATGATCACGTGAAGATGATCTAAATGTGCCCACGGTGGCGGAAGACTATTATATAGTTTTCCTTTTTGTTATAGGAACTGTATTCCTACATGTGTTGCCTGTCTTTGAAGGTGTGTTTTGTAAGCCTTAAGGCGATATATTATGCATGTGCGGGATAATATGTATGCTGTAATGAGAGATGAGATGAACTTTGGGTACTCTTTTTAATTCCAAAAGTTGTATTTTTGGTAGATTGTTTCATGAGTAAAAACCTATATTTCTATAACTGGTGGTTCGGTGAGTTTTTCACATGACTCTGAATTTTGGAGCATGACATTTAAGCTGTCCATTGATGGGTTCAGACACTGCCCACCTGTTATAGACATAGATGGCACCCATCTTTACGGCAAGTACAAAGAAAAAATGCTTATCGCGACCAGAGTCACTACAGATATAAAGATGTTCTCCCTGGCCTTCTCTATTGTAGATGAGGATACAACTGAGAGTTAGTCCTGATTTATCATCAACCTCAAGAAGCATATTGACCTCGACAAAGAGGGGGAAGCTTTGCTCTCTGATTGCCACGTCGCCATAAAAAATGTTATTACCCAGTACTGAAAAAACTCAACTGTTCGACCAATAGGGTATCATAGGTACTGTATCCGGCACATAAAAAATAACTTCAACGAGAAGTTCAAGAACCAACCACTCAAATCCTTAGTTTGGGCTGCTACCATGGAACATCAAAAGCAAAAGTTCAACATAAAGATGGATGAGATCAAAAGTTTGAGTGAGCCAACGTGGAGATGACTGACCCGTATAGACCCTATAAAATGGATTCTTTCCCATGATGGTGATGCTCGTTAGGGATGACGACCACGAATCATGCCAAGGCTTTCAATGGCATATTGAAAGGAGCTTAGAATGTGCCCATCACTACTTGTGTGGAAACAATGTTCCATCGACTGGTTAAGTATTTGGATAGAATGAGAAGTCGTGCTAAGAACATGCACTGAAATAAAAATATATATCCGGATTCAGTGCAAGAAAAGATCTTTCGCAACCAGGAGATATGCAATCAGCATGACTTGATACCATTTAACAGGTAAATCCTATTTTCATTATATTTGTTGGAGATATATAAGTTATAATAAAGTAATGTACATATTGATTGCAAAAAATTAACAGGAGTCAAGGGGTGTAGTTCACATACATAATAGAACATGTGATTGCGGTAAATCTGAGTTTTACCACTACCCTTGCTCGCACATGTTTGCTGTTCTTATTGTTCAAAGAGTAGATGCCTTATTTTTAGTTGCACTCGAGTATTCAATATCAACATACTTGTAAGTTTAGCAAACGAAGCTATAACTAATGCCACATGAAGATTATTGGTCAATGCCAAACTTTTCGGTGGTCTTCACAAACTGAAATCGTATAAGGCCTGCAAAGCTAGGACGTCCACAAAATAACTGCATCCACAATGAGATGAACGTGTCAAGACAACGAATGTTGAATCATTGTGTGAGACCTTAACCTGTGTTATTTTAAAAATGATTAAGTGTTAATGAGAGAAGGAATAAAAACTTGATCTTGGTGACGTTCTAGGTGAGTGTTTTGAGCTTGGATGCACACGAAAGATATGATTTGGGATGAGTATGATGTTCTAATGGATGTTCGGATAAAAACATGTGAAAAGTGTGTGAAGAAAAGTTACATACTTTCACTAATTTAGTCATAACATTTTATACAAATTAAATCCTAGCATGAGATTTAAACCATTGGAAAGTAAACTTTCGGGGCTTCAATTTGAGCTCAAGAACGATCGTATTTGGAGTTCGGATGAAGGAGATATACTTGTTCAAAGTCAGACCAACAGTGTAGTTACAGAGACCAATCGAGCGGTCTCGAGACCGATCGATCGGTCTGTGTCGGGCAGAGGCTATAAGTTTCGATTTTTGGGTTAGTTTTCTAATTCTATCTTCTTTCCTCTCTCTCTAAAGTTGAGGGGTGACCTAGGGTTTAGGTTTTGGAGCTCCTTAGAGGTTATCATGTTCGTCGGGAGTTGAGACTTTGCTGTTTCTTTGATCAAGCTACCGTGGGAGAGCATGGATGTTCGTGAGAAGCTCTTCTGTAGCCGCGCGACTTGGGCTTTGGTGGATTTGAACTCGTGGGAAGTTTGATTCTTGGTGGTGGGACGTCTACGTGGTAGGATCTAGACTATCTCTTGTGATTTGTTAAGATTTGTGTTGATTATTTTCATTAGAGTAAACCCTAGGATGTTGTATATGTGAAATTGGGACTTGTGTTGGGTTTTTGAGAAAATTGAAGTGTATGGATCCTATGTTGGGTATTTAGGATGTATTAAGTTCTTGGAAAATGAACAAAAATTGGAAAGATTGGGTATCGTTACATTGAAGGAAATTGTTGAGGATTGAAATATTTGAGTTATCGATTGAAAAAGGTAATTTGATACAAATTGAACAAATGTTGGTATTCTAGCTAAACGTAAGAGTTAGAGCTATTTGATGAAATATGGTTTATGTGACTATGACATTTTGAGAAATTTGGAGTTTTTAAGAAGTGGTTAATCATGGTTTTAAGAGTTTATTGTACCAAAAGGTTTTCTGTTGATTATTTTGCTTCACATAAACTCTTGTGCCTCGAGAGAGATTTTGGAATGACTTTTCCTCCCATTTAAAAGTTATTTCTTTGCCTAAAATGTGTTGAAAAGTATGAAAAATGTTTTAAGTGTTAAAAATTAAGTTTTTGACTTAAAAAAGAACCTGAAGCAGGATGGATTGATAGACCGATCGATTGGTCTATCTAGCAGTCCTTTGGTACTCTTGGTTCTCTTGTGCAGGTAAGAGACCAGTCGATTGGTTTCTTCACTGTTAGCTCGGTCTGGGCTATTTTTAAAATTTTTGGTATTTTGTTTAAAAGACTTGGCTCTTGGGGACCGTGATTCTAGTTTTCTAGACTACTCTTTTACATTAATTAAACCCTCTGTTGGGCACATTTTGAAAGATTTTGAACTTATTGTTTAGCTTCCTTTGAATTGTATTGATTAAAATAAGCATTGGCGGGTTGGGTTTGTAAAAAGGGTTATTTGAGGGTTGTGGTTTGGCATGGTTATCACTTAAAATTTCAAACTTTTGGAAGAAAAAATGGGTTTCAAACTTATCTATATATGCATATGATGGATGTATTCCTTTTCATTCAAATGATATGATCACTATTAAATTAGTTTTGTGTCGGTACTAAATGAAGTTGGGAAATGAAATGTGAATTATGAGAAAGTATTTATATTGATGTTATAATGCATGTGACATGAAAGGAAATTTAAATACTCAAACAAGATATGATTTGAAAATGAGACGAAAAACTTGAAATGGGAATCAAAATAAGAATATTTGAAAGTGATTAGGAGATGAACCGGATGTCGGGTTGGATTTTCGAATTTTTTTTTTGAAAATGATAATATCGATGAATAACAAACTATATAGATTGATGTGGATTAAGTTGGGCCTGAGGCTCCACGGTGAAAGACCGAAAACTTGCGCAAGATGGAGATTACATACCCACAGGTTAGCCCCCGAAATGTAATGTTGTGTCGTGGTGAGTTATGAAGTTATCTATTACCTAATAATTTCGCGTAACCTATTGGGAATTAATAGGGAGGGATTTCTATAAGCTGCACCCGACACTGGTTCATTAAAATGTGATTGTGTCGTGATGAGTTATAGAGCAACCTATTCCACAATAGCTTTGTGTAGCCTATTAGGGGTGAATGTGGTGATGTTTCTATAAGCTGCGTCCGATGTCGGTTCATTAAATGTGATACGACTTTTGTGAAAAATCAGGTTATGAGATAAAAATGTGAATACTGTGGAAGAAAAGAATGATTTAAAATGAATTCAGTGAATATGGTTAATGTAATAAAGAAGTAATGTGATGAAAAACAAGTGAATAAATGGGATTAATTTGTATGCGTAGATGTGTGCGTGTAACCGATTAATAAATTGGTGAAACTTGCATTTTGCTTCGGTTTCACCCATCACACCTCACAAATCTTGCTTAGTACTAGAGTTAGTCTTTATCCTACGAGCTCCGGTTCATTTTTGTGAACTAAAATATTTCAGGTTCCGAGGATTAGGGGCGTGACAAAGGGAGCACTTGGAAAGACTAGAGAAAAGATCTTGTGTCATTGTTTGTAATAAGTTTGTACATAAAAGAATATGGATGAATGTAATTAATGCAAAGGTTTAAGGTTGAATATGTGTTGTCACATATTCTTAAGTGTTTTGTACATAAATTTTGAAACTTGGTTTATTAGCTTGAATCTAGTGAAGGTATAAATGAAAAGAAAACTCTCTTGTTTAATGTTTGGAAAGTTATTGAGGGATATCGTTCTTGCATGATTTGTCTCGGGTTGGGTCGTGACACATTGTGGTATTTGTCAGCAAACAGGGCACGACAGACGGGCATGCCCCAATAGGCCACAATAGGTTGATATGAAAATGACATGCAGCCGGCTGTACTAATCAACCCAGATGCTTGTAATAACAATATGTGCTTGTAACAACCTCCTCATTTATAGCATTTTGATTATATATATTATTCAATCTCATAAAAGGATCATTAAATTGCATTATCTATTGTAGTATTTGTTGATACAAGAAAATAAATATGAGAAATTGTAGAAAAAGAATATTGAAAATCTAGATATTGAAGAAGCTATTATACTTACAAATCCAGATAATATGAATGTGTAGCAAAGTTCGCTATTGACGTGACTCTTCATCTAAGCAGGTGGGATCCACATACTGTCAGACGTTAGATTAGAGGGCTTCCTGACGAACATGACTACTCGGCCATTCTAATATTGATGTGAGTGGTCTATAAGGTGCAAGACCATATGCATGACTATTCAATGACAATCGTCCCTTCTACAAACAGTGTGGCAACGCTAGCAATCCGTTCTCTGGTCACTCCACTTTGAAGTCTCCTACGAATAGCAACCGTTGTGATTGAGATACATATACCTATAACCAATCTAACCAATACAACATATATGAACATGGTGTTGACATATACAGTGTGCGACCTCTTTGTTGCTATGGGTCGTAGTTGGGTTGGTGATGATGACTTTGTATACCCTCTAGATCTTAATCTCCGCTACAGTACAAATAGTGTACATATCATGCGATCTAAGTTGCAACATCGGATGATGCAATTGGAGGTCCTAGTGCATGACTGCCGAGCAACTGGTGTTCGAATCCCACGACAACTAGGGAAGAAGATGCCCACTGATACTAATCAACAGTTGCAGATGACTTTGCATCATTTTCGCAAAAAAGTTAATCGCATGCAAATGAGGTTACATGAGTTTACTTGTGAATAGACAGCAAGGGACAGAGCAAAAGAAGGTTTACTGTACGACGTGTCATTGTACCACAATTGAAGCATGGATGCTACCTACCAATCGGATATTGAAATGTCAGACGATGATGGAAGCATATGATGTGCGGATGTATTCTAGTATGGGTTAGTTCGAAGCATATGATGTGCGGATGTATTCTAGTATGGGTTAGTTCGAATGTCACTATGACATGTAATGTGTGAACGGAATGTTTATATTCGATCATTAAAGTGTGTTTTGTATTATGTGTCATACCTTTAATTCGAACGATGTATTACTTGTGTGTTTGAGCACAAAAGTTGTGTTTATAAGTTTAGCTCATGTGTGTGTTGTTACACTTATTTGAAAATTATTTTTGAAGATGCATTAATTCATTAGATAATCAACAAGCAGCTAACTTTGTGAGGTTACCATGATGTACACAGTCCTCTATTTTCAATGTTATTTAATGCGTTGCAAAGATAAATTTACACTTTTAAATATTCATGTATAACTCTGAATCGAACGATTGTTGGATTTGTCGTTAAATGATTTTGAAATTAGCTTCCCAAACTTGATGTGGCTAGAATAATTAAAAAATAAATTATGTTTAGCAAAACCACTTTACTGAATGCTTTTAATATAACAAATTATATTTTTTAGTTTTTAATTTATATTACCACAAAAAATTATAAAAAATCATTACGTATTTTTAATCATGACAATTATAATAAAGACAATACTTGATCGTGTAAATCTTAAAATTTTAGTGCTGAAAAATTTGAACAGTAATTTTCGAAAACTGAAAATTTTCAAGATAAATTTAACATTTAAAATTAAAAATTGAAAACACTTTTCATAAAATCTATTTAACAAGTAATAATAAATTCAAAATCTCTATTTATCGTAAATCTTATTTTAAAAAAATATTCATATTGTTATAAATATAGATTTTTTCAAAATAATAAACAGTTAACTTTTCTCGTCAAGACGATTCGAAAAAATATTTTCTCATCAAAATCTTAAAAAAGTTCAGAAAATACAAAAATTAACTAATAAGTCAAATTTAAAGTTGCTTATTTTTTTATCTTTAGTGAATTGTTTTCCTCTTTTGATAGTTTCTTTTACTTTTTTTTATTTATCTCATTGAGACAATTTTAAAAAGTAAAAATATTTTAATCAAAATATAAAATATTTAAAAATAAATAAAAATAAGTTAAATTTACAAAATATAGTCCAAATGGGGCCTTTGTCTTATCAACAAAAATAGAGGTAGTGGAGAACTCGAGAAATGAATAAGGGTGTGAAACAAATTTTTTAAATTAAAATTAAAATAATTAACTAAAAATTAATCATAGATATTATTTTATTCTTGTCATAAAAAAGAATGAAAAAATAAAAAAAACTTAACTGAAAAATAAAAAATTTAAAAAAATTTAAAATAAAATAAAACAATCACCAAAAATATATATTACAAAAAGTATTTCAATTGTAGTGATTTGCAAGTTTATTGAAAAAAATATAAAACATTTTATAAGATTTTTTATATATTTTTAAAAAATTATATATAATTTACCTAAAAATATAGTAGTGGTGAGGAAGATTTAAAATGCTTTCAGTGAAATTAAATTTGAAAAAAAAGCATATTTGCTAAACATTTTTTAAATAAAATTGAATTTAAAAGGAAAGTATATTTAGCAAATACGCTTTCATCGAAATTAAATTTAAAAAAAAAACGCATTTGTCAAAAACGTTTTATTCACAAACTCTAAAAGCGTGTTTAACAACAATGCTTTCTTTAAAATCAATTAAAAATATTTTCGTTAAAAACGTTTTATGTATTAAATTAAAAAATATATTTGCTAAAAATATTTTTTTGTTGTTATTTTTTATTTTTTAATATTATGTAAAAATTAAACTTAAACGTGTTTAGCAAATATATTTTTTATTAAAACGTACTTACTAAATACATTTCTGCCTAAATTAAGAATAAAATTTAAAAATCACTAGGGTGTTAACTAAGTTAAAAAATCTCTCTCTCGTAATTTTATTCCTTCTATTTGTGTGTCTTTCTCTTGAGATTTTCGGTTTTGAGAGTTTGAGAGCCGAAAGAGCGGTTAACAGATCTATTTCTTAATCTGTTAATTTCCTCGTTTCTTTATAGAAACTCGGCCGGATCATGCTTATATGAGACCAACCGGAATCTGGCTGGAAAACCGCTGATTTGATCGGAACTTCGTCTGCTACAGAGCAGCTTTCTGTCGCAAGCTGGTATTTTCTTCCCTGAAAACTGTACATGTATTCATCCTAGATATAATTCTATGCGTGTTTATGCGCGTCATATTTAATTTCCGTTGGTCTGATGAATTGGCTGTTTTGTTTTTTCTCGAATCGATTTTCATGACTGATGTTTAATTTTCTTTTGGAAATAGGTAGGTTCGGATTGTCTGGGTAGTTGTTCTTGGATTCGTAGCTGATTAGAGCCAGGGGCTGATCAAGGATTTATACTTCAATTTCGTTTTGAGTTTGGTTGTCGATGGCAACTCCCGGGGGACCTAGACCGGGTAATGCCCCACCTAATTACAACCCTAGTTCTCTCGCTGATGGTATGCAAAACTTACAAATTAATCGACCTAATGCACCGCCAACATCTGTGGCTGATTCTGGCGGTCCTAGGCTCCCTCTCCCTTTTGAACAGCAACGACCAGCTTTCTCTTCATCAGCTCCACCTTTCTCTTCTTCCTCGTTTCCCAGGGAAGCGCCAATGAGCCGTCCTGGGCCGCCCCCTCCTGGTGTCCTTCCAAGGTCTTCAGTCCCCGCTGGTGGTCCTTCACAAGCGACATTGGCCCCAAATTTGGCTTTCAATAGACCTTCTGGTCCTCCGCCTGTTACTCAACAATCTCTGCCTTTTGGGGCAAGGCCTCCACCTCCTGGGTCTTTGCCCTCTTCCATGAGCAGTTCTGCTGTGCCCCCTTCTGGGGTACCCCAAGGTGCTTTGCCATCTTTGGGACAAGTGCCACAGTCAGGTTCTCATCCTGTTCTTAGACCGTTTGGATCATCCCCTTTGACGGCAGGGTTGGTTGTGCTGCCTTCAAGCAATTCAGGGGCCATTAGTAATGAACCTCCCACACTTGGATCAGGTGCATTGCAGGGTGGAGCTCGTTTCCCTTCGGCTGGCGGCCCACCACCTCCAGTTGGTCCTGCACAACCTGCAATGCTGTCGGCTAGGGCTCCTCCCCCGACTCCAAGCATGCATTCTCTCCTAGGTAGTCCACCTACTGGTGCACCACCAGGTCCCATGCAATCAGCTGCATCATTTTTAGCGCCACGACAAGGTGTGCCGCACCCTTCAGGTTCTACACCATTTGCAGTACCATCTCAAGGTGTTTCTCCACCTTCAGGTTCTCCGTATGGTCCACAGGTTTGGCCAATGCATCCCCCGCAGGTGAGCTTTGGAAAGCCATAATTTTTTTTTTCTTCTGTTTGAATTACTTGGTTGATTTGAATTGTCATACTTGGAATCCTAATGTGTTTATGCTGATTGATGAAATGTTTGTGCACTAGGCATTCATTTGTATTTTGTAATTAAATTTATTTTTCTTCTGTTCCTTTCTTTTTGTTTCATAAATGAATAAACTACCTTTCAAAAGCAAAAAAAAAAAAAAAAAGGAATAATGAAGGATATATGGTTTCTTTCTTTCTCTAAATAGTTCCATTTTACTGTCTTCCTGAACATATTTGAAGCTCAAATAGGAGGGTTTGGGTTACTGTTGAGAACTTAGGTAAGCTGATGAGAAGATAGTGTTCATTCTTCTGTCCTCCATTTTCTGAAAAACAAAACTTGCATTTAATATAGAGAAGAAGTAGGTGATTTCATTTTTCTCAAAGCATGTAGCATTTTTTACAAAACTAAGTTAACTGTATTATGAAAGGCTGGAGGAGCATAACATTCTTGATAATAGTATTTTAGGCCTTGAATATTGAAGAATTGGATCATGCCATGGAACATCCAAATGCAATAATGACCTCGTGATGGTACTAAAACATCATTGAGAATTCTTCATTGGTATAATTTGGCAATGATTGCTCTTATTACTTAAATAACTGATATTTTGAAAATAGAGGTAAGCGCTAATTATTTGGAGCATTATTAATAGATTCCTGGGGGAGGGGGGCCTGGTGGGTGGTGGAGGTGTTTGATGTAACCAATCTGCCAGAATTTTGATCCTTTTTGGGCATCTTCACAGGGTTATGGGAAATGATGAATGGTTCCAGGAATTCAGTGATTCTTTTTGCTTATCAGTCTCTTAGCTGGAACAATGCTTCAAGTTTAGATGGGATAATAACAATGTCTGTTGCAATGTTGGGGGTGCAGTTAGAAAGAAGTTAATAGGGGTTGTGGCACTGTTTCATGAGATGAGAGTTTGGAGAAGCGTGAACACTTTGTCTGTGGTCTTTATCCTTACAAGGGAATGCAGAGAGTAAAGTCAAGTTTGATAAGAGTCTGTGCTTCCTGTCGAGTAGAGCTTGTAAAAGGCTCTCTGTTTGGATAAGTGTAAGGGGATACCCCCATTGATTAATAACTTGCTTCATTGGATACCCCCATTGATTAATACCCCCATTTATATATATATATA
>JAUMHN010418419.1:2901-13532 GCA_032360265.1 Heliamphora ciliata
TCGGCCTAGATCACTTTCGTATACTGGTGGTTCCTCCAGTTCGTATGCGTCGGACTGATCTTCTAGGCCAGGTCGACTTATTCCTGGAGATGGTAGGGACGCACGCCGCCGAGCTATTAGTGCCAGAGGGGGACTACACAGCTTGGGCCCGGGCCCATCTGCTAGGACCACTAGGTCCTGGTCTAGCTTCCCCTGGTGGCAAGAGGAGGGGAAAGGCACCGGAGGATGCTGATGCGGGTGCTGCTAGAGCCGCTGTGGCTGGAGCTACTGCTGATGCTTCTGCCGGGATTAGGGGCCCAGAGATCCCGTGGGATGTTCAGACCGTAGCATACGGCTTCCCATTTCCTCTGTCGGTCCCTATTCTGCCAACACTGGTGTTTAGGGCTGACATCGGCCAGGTTTGTCTTTTACCTTTCCTTTAGTTACTTACTCTTTTTACTTGTCTATTTTTCTTGAACTGTTCTTTTCTTTGCAGATTGACCAGGCCTGGTTAGATCGTACATTGCGGATGTTCACCTGCCTGAGGGCACTGGTTTAGCAGATGGATGCCTCGATGCGAGCAGCCGGCGTTGCTTTCATGCTAGTGGCCATTGTGAGTGTCTTGCATGAACTTTTCAATTTTTCTGCACTTTTTGTCATTATTCTGTTCTAAGTCTTACTTCTCTTCTGACAGCCTTCAATTCCAACTACCGGCATAGTACCGCCATAGGCTCCGATTAGGCCTCCAGCCCTAGCCCCAGCCCCAGCTCGAGGTCGTGGTTCTCGAGCATCTTCCCGAGCTTGCTTTAGAGGATCCGTTTCTCCTGCTAGGAACCATTCCAGAGCTGTATCTTCTTCCTCTGGCAGCGACGGTGATGGTAGCGACGACATCGAGAGGCTCTTCGAGGATGTTAGCTCAGACGATGTCGATTTTTCCTCTCGCCGGGTTCGCCCGAGGCATATCTAAGAGAGAGAGCCCCCCTCCCCCCAGTTTCATTTATTTATGATACATTCAGATAGTTTATATTGATGGGCCTGCATGCCCCAGTTTGATATACTCTTATACACTTACTTGATCCATGGGCCTGCGTGCCCCAGTTTGCTGTTTATTGGGCCTGGATGCCCCAGCTCTCATCATGTTATATTCTACCACTTTCTGATGTATTTTTGGGCCTTCGTGCCATTTACTGCTTTATATTTATCTTCTTGCATGGTTTATTTGGTACTTACTACTCAATTTATCATGGATGCATAAAACAAATGTCATAATTTACACAAAATGCAGAAACCACAAACTGATACACACCCGCCATATTTAAACCTGGTGGTCGCCACTATCTAACATGGCGGTTGCCACTTCCACAAGACTGACATAGCGATCGTCACAATTCGATATGGCGGTTGCCTGGTCAAAGGGATGATGTCACTGTACGGTGTCCTTTCAGGTTGGCAGTGGCCTATTACAAGGTGGTGGTCGCTACTTTGATTGTACTTTTTTGGCTTTTTCGATCTTTAGCCTTTTCATGCTTTATAAATATAGCCTTAGAGGCCCCATTTTCTGTTATTTCCACTCATATCGCTGGTCCCCTTTCTTCATGGGTTGAGGCTTTCTCCCATATTGAGCGTTTAAACTTAGCTCCTTTCGGTATCAACTCCTTATTTTCTCTCATGGCTATAAAGACTGATAGACTTTCGTTGAAAGCAGCTGCTCAGCTATGGGACCCTTAATCCCATGTCTTCCGATTCGGCCTTGAAAAGCTATGCCCTACTTTGGAGGAGTTTACTGCTATTTTGGACCAGATTTCGTGGAGTTCCGTCATTGTTCCCACTTTCTTTCTTTCGACTCGTCAACAGGTGATACAGCTATGTGGTCTATCTAGGATGGAGGCCTCTCTTCTTACATAGGATGACTGTCTTGACATACCCTGGATCATTGACAGATTCTGTCTTATGGGTGACCTTAGTGACCTCGATTTTCAGCTGCGGCGACGCTATGCTCTTTGTTTCTACCTTCTTGCCTAATATCTTCTTGTTCCTTCTGACGGGCGAGTTAGCTGCACAATGGCTGACATCGCTTGTCAGATGTGGATGGGAAAAGACTTTGTACCACTTGTCTTGGTCGAGACATTGCATAGCTTAGATGCTGTTCATCGTGGTGAGACCACTACTTTTGCTGGTAGCTCTTTACTTCTTTAGGTAAGCTCAAAATCTTACTTTTCACTGTGAGGATTTTCTCTTACTGTTTTAACTTTTGCTGCAGATCTGGCTAATAGAGAAGGTAAATCTTGTACAAAAACCAGCTACTGATAGGCATAGTGCTGCAGCTTTCCTTTACTGACCCTATTATCAGATATGCAATACCGAGGCAGCCTGGCGACAGTACCTCTCTTCTCTCACTGGCCCAAATATTACTTGGCAGTGCCCCTAGTGGCGGATCCCTGCCATGACTCTGACTACCATGGATCATCCTGGTGTTTTACTGATTGGTCTGGGTCAGACTATTTTCTATTATCCTCATCGAATCATGCCGCAGTTCGGTCGCAGTCAGATTATCTTTCCCAGCATTCAAGGTCGTTTATTTTCATCTGCACTAGGGGCCCCATTTCTAGCATTGTATCAGGATGCCTGGCCATCTCGTTCACGTATGGAGATGCAGGATTTACAGTGTCTCAAGCTCTCTGTCGAGTAGAAGACATGGTTAATGCAGGATAGGGAGAAGAAGGATAAAGAAGAAGGGAAACAAGAAACCAAGAGGACTTCTGCTTTGTTTTGAAAATTTCACAGCTTTTTCTCTCTTTTTTTTTGTAGAGTTTGGGACTTGCGTGTCCTTCCTTTTATTTTTAAAACTTTGTAACTCAAAGCTAAAGAAATGAAAATTATCCAAAGTTTTTTTAATTAAATGACTTTATTATTAAAATCTAGAAATTAATTTGCATTGGTCTTACTCAGATTCAAAGATGGCTAAAAACGAAGAAAGTGACTGGACTTCTTAAAAGCTGTTGCCTACGTATCCCAAAAAGATGGAATCAGGCCATAACGTAGTTCGAGCCCAATTTACCCTCAGGTGTTGATGCTCTCTTTTTGTGATGTCCTAACTTTTACGAAGATCACCCATTTGGATTTTCGACCTTACAGGCTGCTCTAACTTTTGCCTAAGTTGCCTTTTTGATTTTCAACATAGCAAAATTTTATTTTCTCTTTAGTTTTACCTCAAGGATAGTATTTTTTGAGTTGATCGAGGTTTACTGGAGTGGAGAACACATTGTTTTCTAAATCCATAATAATGACTACACCACCGGTCATAATGGTCTTGATGAGAAACGGTCCAGACCAATTTGGCTTGAACTTGCCTCTTGGGTTGAAGATAGGAGCTCGGATTTCCTTGAGAACCAGATCTCCTTCTCTGAGATCCCGTGTCTTGACCTTCTTATTGAATGCTAGAGCTATCCTCCTTTGGTATCCTTGTACATAAAACAGAGCTTGCAGCCTTCTTTCATCAAATAAGAGCAACTCTTCCATCTGGTTCCTCTGTCATTCTACTTCTGAAATACTGGCCTCTGCCACTACTCTTAGTGAAGGAATTTCCACCTCAATGGGAAACACGGCTTCCACCCCGTACACCAAAGAGTATGGCGTTGTTTTTGTTGAAGTTCTGATTGACGTTCTGTATCCCCAAAGTGAAATTGGTAGATGTTCCGGCCAATCCTCATGTGAGTTGATCGTCTTTTGTAGGATCTTCTTAATGTTCTTGTTTGCTTCCTCAACTGCTCCATTGGTCTGTGGCTGATATGGTGAGAATTTGTGAGCTACTATTTGGTATTTCATAAAAAGATCCATGACCTCTCCTTGAAAATGCGAGCCATTATCTGAGATAATCTCATGGGGCACCTCGTATCGGCAAATGATGTTTTGCTTAATGAACTTAGCAACGTGAGAGAATTTTAATATTGAGTAGGAGGCTACTTCCACTCACTTGGTAAAGTAGTCAATGGCCACTAAAACGAAATCGTCCCCATTTGACGCCTTCGGTGTTATTCTGTCGATCACATCAATGCCCCATATTGAGAATGGCCATCCCGATGTCAGGTTATACATTTGTGATGGAAAAACGTGCATAAGGTTTGCATGAATCTGACATTTATGACACCTCCACAAAATTGTATACAGTTTGACTCCATTGTCATCCAAAAGTATCCTTATCGTAAGATCTTCTTGGATAACATGTTTCTACTCATGTGTGGCCCACAGACTCCCACGTGTTTCTCTTTCATCAACTCTTGTCTTCTTCAGTGTTGACCCATAGCTTATTGACCCCAGAATACCCTCGTTTATATAGTTTACCACCGCAAATGACAAACTGTGCAGATAATTATCGTATTGCTCTCTTGTTCTTTTTGTTGGCGAACTTGGGATATTCTCCTTTCTCCATAAACTTCTAGATGTCAAAATACCATGGAAGGTCGTCGATGCTATCCTCGATCGCGACCGTTGTCTCATATGTCAGCTTTCTTTTCTGTTCGATTATCAAGGGCCTCATTCTAACCCTGGATGGTATGTCAATCATGGATGCTAAGGTGGCCAGTGCATCGGCGAACTTGTTCTGTAGTCTTGGCACATGGGTAAAGATCACTGATTCAAAACGTGGTATCAGCTTCTCTAGTTCTTGATGGTAGAGGATCAGGGCTACGTCCCTGACCTTTTATTCTCCTCTTGCTTATGAAACCACCAGTACTAAATCTCCGATGACTTTCAGCTTCCTTGCCCCTAATTCTAAGGATGCCTCCAACCCAGTTAAGCATGCCTCATACTTAGCTTGATTGTTGGTAACTTCAAAATTGTGCTTCAAAGACAAAGAGACTTGTGATTCATCAGGAGTGACAAAAAGAACTCCTATTCCACAGCCATATTGATTAGACGCGCCATCAAAATATAGGGTCCACTTGTCATCCCTGACTTTCATCAGCTGTTCGTCAGGAAACTGGAACTCTGTGTCCACGCCCCCCTCAACTGGTTGGTCGGCCAGGAATTCTACCACTGCTCTACCCTTGACTGACTTTCGGGTGACGTATTGAAGATCAAACTCTAATAATAACAGCAACCATCGAGCCAACCTCCCTATCATGTCGACTTTTCAAATAGGTACTTTAATGGGTCAATTCGAGAGATGATATTCACCGTGAAAGACAGCATGTAATGCCTCACTTTTCGAGAAGCCCAAACCAAAGCCCAACTGTCTTTTCTAGTGGTGTGTATCGTATTTCTGACCCTGTCATCTTCTTGCTTAAGTAGTAGACCGCTTTTTCAAATCCAGTTTCACCTTCTTGCGCCAACATACATCCCATAGTTGAATCAGTCACTGACAAATAGAGGATTAGTGGCCTATCAGGTTCGGGAGGAGCTAGAACATGTGGATTTTACAGGTACTATCGCACGGCATCAAAGGCGTCTTGGCATTTCTTATTCCACTCAAACTCGACTCCTTTCTTTAACAGACGGAAGAGTAGCACACAGGTAGTCGTCAATCTTGCGATGAATCGATTGTTGAATTGTATCTTACCCAAAAATCCCCTAACTTCTCGCTCGGTCTTCGGATGAGGCATTTTCAAGATTGTCTTAATCTTTGAAGGATCCACTTCGATACCCCGTTGAGTGATCATAAATCCAAGCATCTTTTCAGTGATAATCCCGAAGGCACATTTCTGTGGATTAAGTCGCATCTTATGCTTCCAAATCCTTTCAAAGAATTTTTGCAGTGCTACAATGTGACCATCCCAATCCTTGGACTTGATTATCATATCATCCACATACACCTCGACCTCCTTATGTATCATGTCATGCAGTAAAGTACTGGCAACCCTCTGATAGGTTGCCCTAGCATTCTTTAGACCAAATGGCATCACACGATAACAATAGGAGCCCCAGGGTGTAGTGAATGTCGTCTTTTCTCTGTCTTCGGGGTCCATTAGAATCTGGTTGTACCCGGAGAAGCCATCCATGAATGATAACATGGCGTGCCCCGCTGTACTGTCTACCAAGACATCGATGTGCGGTAAAGGAAAATCATCTTTTGGGCTAGCCTTGTTGAGATCCTAAAAATTCACACAGACTCGGATATGACTGTCCTTCTTCAACACTGGAATAATATTAGCCACCCACTTTGGATACTCGGTTACCATCAGAAATCCAGTGTTGATCTGTTTGGCAACTTCTTCTTTAATCTTCAGATCCCATTATGTCCGGATTCATCTTAATTTTTGTTTGACCGATTTGGCATCAGGGTATAAGGGGATATGGTGTTGGACAATGTCAGGATCAATTCCGGGCATATCCTCGTAAAACCATGCAAATACATCTTTGAATTCTTTTAATAAAATCATTAATAGTTCGCGTTCAACTAAGGATAAAGAAGAACCAATTTTCACATTTTGAGGTTATTTTTATTACCCAGATTTATTGACAAAGTTTCTTCATTTATTGGTTGGGCACGCATTTCTTTTTCTCTTTTTGTTAAAAGTTTTATTTCTTCGGGAATATCTCCGTCGATTTCAAAATCGTTGGGAAGCGTATGAAATAAATCAAATAAAGCAGAGTAATCAGAAATTTTGATCATTTCATTGAAGGAAGATGGATTTACAAACTCAAAAACATAAACAGGGGGAGGTGCACAAACAGACGTGCCCTCAACCACAGACTCGAGCTTTGACTCAGACTTAGGACAGACAAATTACACATCACAGAACTCTAAGGTTCTATTCTTTACTTTCTTTATAGTTGCATTGACAATGAGCTTGGTGCAGTCAGCTGGTGCGCTGAAGCCCATCATGAAACAGTCTGGGTTAGTTACGTGCAGCTGTGTCATCTTTTCATTGAACAACACCCCCATGCTGATTCTATCAAGCTTGTCTGCCCAATCTTCCTCTTGGATCCTCTTTCCTTCCTCTTTTCCTTTCACTGTTTCCTTTTCTTCCGTGTCGGATAGTTGATGGCCAAAGAAGATCTCTAGTCCTAGCGACTTCTTGCTGGTTTTTTCATTAATCCATCGCTATGGGAAGCCACAGTACGGGAAGTCTTCTCCTTCGTTGACAAAATACCCATTGAGCATCCCAAAATATTTGGCCTTCCGTCCCCTTTTAGGCCCTTCCAAATCTTCTCCCGTCGGTTTGTATCCAAGATCAAAACGGCAAGAAGTCGATAATACCTAGACAGGTTCGGGAATTCGTTGCTACTTACGCCCTAGCTCCATGCCCGAGAAGTAGGACATTTGCGTCATCATTGTAATTGCTCTTGGGTTGATGTACATCTCTTCTTCATTCAATAGCATCTGGAGTCATCAAATTGGAAACAACTTATTGACACGTCCCCTTCGCCATGTTGAACCTCCAAGAGAGTCGAGCCTTCTCCTCTTGGGGGTTAGATGCTGTCTTCTCTATGGATAGTCAGAACTGCCCCATTCTTTATCAGTTTTAGCTTTTGGTGAAGGGTTGATGGCAGCGCTTGTACGTTCGGGTTATGCAGCCATGGCCTGCCTAGCAACAGGTTGAAAGAGGCCGGTACGTCCAGTATGTGGAACTCAACTGATGTCTCGAGAGGCCCTACTGATAATACGAATGATACCAAGCCCAGCACATCTCTTCTCGTGTTATCATAGGCCCGGACTCCTTGACTACTAGGTGTGAAATGTTTCGACTTTAGTCCTAAGAAAACTACTGTTCTAAGTGGACAAACATTTAATGCGGACCCATTATCAATAAGAGTCACCGAGACCCACTTTTCCACGCATTTAATGGTTATGTGCAGAGGTTTGTTATGGTTCTTTCCTTCTGCTGGCACATCTTTATCAAAAAAGGAGATGACTTTTGGTTCTATAGCTAGCAGAATGAGTTCAACAAGCTGCTCCAGGGTTGCGACTACTGAAACACTGGCTTTGTTCAGGACCTTCAGCACAGCTTGTCTTTGTTTGTGCGAGGTCCTCAGTAAGTCCCAAATGCTAACATTGGCCTATGTCTTTTTAAGCTACTTCAGTACATCATCATCCTTTTCTTCTTGTTTTTTCTCTTTTCCTTTCACGCTTGACTATCCTTTCTCCAACTGAGTCGGCTTGAAATGTCGTCCACTCCTGGTTAGATGTTCCACACCGTCCTCGGGATCCCACAGTCCCGGTAGGCATTGTACCTTCGGCCTATCTTACTTCGTCTATGCACAGAGGGCTTTTAAATGCCCACAAATCATCTAACCCACATAACACTGCTCTTTCTCTTCTTTCCTCATCTTCCTCAATAGCCCACGTATTGTCAACTTCTTCTGAGATGTCTTCCCCGATGTAATCCGCATGTTGTTCTCGAGCAGCCTAAAAATAAGTCCACTCAGCCCCATCGGATTTCAGCACGACCCTTATCAGCCAATAGGATTGCATCTCGTCGACATATATCTCCTCCTCAACAAATTCAGGAAGAGTAATGCCATCAAGCACGTGGCCAAACCTATAAGGGCATGTCGGATAATCCAACGGCTAATCGTCTTCCTCATTGCATTCCTCCACTTCATGTGGTAGGCTTAGATTACTGTTCGATACCATCCCCAAGTATTATCATCCCATTCCTTCATCCTGTCCTGGTCATTCCTAGCCATAATAAATGAGTATGTTGTCTGATCCTCCATAGTTGAAACATGAGGGCGTGGTAGACAAGCTGAACAGATATACTGACTCGGATCTTTTGATTGTTTTAGAGTTATGCCATTCACCGCAGACTGCTTGGCATGGTTTGGTAGGGGGTTAGTCGTGACATTCGGCTTCGAAACTGCAGATGGCGGGGGAATCACATTGTTATCGATGAGATCCTATATCTCATGTCGGAGCCTCATACACTTATCGATCAGATGTCCGTGGCCCTGATGATAAGCGCAGTACTACGAAGCATTGTATCTTGGGGGGAGGAAATCTGGTTCCAGCATGGGATCCAATAACTTCATGAGCCCCTTCTCGACAAGTCAATTCAGGGCAGTAGATAGTAAAATATTAAGGGGAGTGAAGACTCTCCTTGGTCATTGTTGTACTTGCAGACTGTTTCTTGCCTGCTGATTGTCGCTTGGTTGCTGGATAGAGGAAGAAGGGTTCAGAAGATTTACCTCGTTCGGGCGAGACACGAGGTTAGAGGTAGCAGATTGGTTTTAGTTGGTGTAGACACCCCAATTTGACCCCGCCTAATCTTAGGTGAATCTGATGATGAAAACAGCTGGAATAGTGTTTCAGTTCGTTCCTTGGGACGTGATCCAAACTTGGTATTTGAAGCCAATCGTCAAAACCGTCAAAACAAATGAAATTATGTCGAACCACCAATAACTTGTTACGCAAGTAACTCCAACATGGCGGTCTCCAACTTCAAAATCGCGGCCTCCAACATGGCGACGGCCTCCAACATGGCGACGGCCTCCAACTCCAACATGGCGGCCTCCAACTCAAACATGGCGGCCTCCAACTTCAACATGGCGGTATGGCGGCCTCCAACTCCAACATGGCGGCCTCCAACTCCAACATGGGGACCACCAACTTACATTATGGCGACCGCCAGTAGAACCTTTTGGAAGCTTCTTTTGATGTGGCGACCGCTATGTTCATACCCGGCAGCCGCCAACTCCAAAAACCTGACTTGTCCCAGAACGTCTCAGCATCTCATTAGTTGAAGAATTCTATAAATACCGTACCCATTGTACGCTTTAAAGACAAAAATTAGTGAGAGGTTTAGTGAGAAAAACTCTGCCGAGTTGCCGAGCAATTTCGAGTCCCAACGCCGAACCCCTACCGAAATATCGAGATCCGAATCTCCGATGCCTACATTGAAGCCTTGCTTGGATCACCACCCGAGAATTGGACCATTGAGGCACATTCCCGACTTAAGAAATCTCCGACAATCTAGGTACCTTGTTTGGATCTCCGATCTTCTAACTCTATTTTCTCTCTTTTGGAGTGATCGGGTTAAATTCATTTTAATTTGTGTATTTCTTTCATTTGAATAGTTAACCATACTTCTTTTTTACTTTCTTTCATCTAGTTTAATCTTTTTTTTTTTGCTTAGTTTACACTTTCACACTAAGCACATTATCTTTTTCTTTAATTAATTCATTAAATAAGTGCTAATATATTTTGGCAATTATAACTTACAATGTTGTTAATTGCTATTATCAATACACTAACATTCATGTGAATATAATTGTTAATATTATATTCACATTTTCAAATAATTGCTTGGTTATTTTTCATTTTCTTTGTTTTCTTTTCATTTTCTTTTCTTTTCTTCTAATGTTAGTTCAATTTCTTTCAGTATTTCTTTCTCATTTCTTTTTTTTTTCTATATTTCTAGTATTTATCTTCTTGTAATAGTTAGTTCAATGTAGCATTTTAATATTCTAGCATTTATTATCTTTTTTTTATTTTGGTTAGTTTAATTTCTTTTTACTAGTACTTTATTTCATTTTTATTTCTCTTCTTGTAACATTAATACTAATGTTCTATTTTATTTTCTTTTAATGGTAATGTAGTTCTCTTCTCTAGCATTTTGTTAATTAGTTTTAAAATTTCTTATAATGTTCTATTTTCTTTTCTTCCTCTTCTAGTGATTAGTTTAATTATTCTTTGTTAGTATTTCTTTTAATGT
>JAUMHN010418430.1:0-13531 GCA_032360265.1 Heliamphora ciliata
ATAAAGTATATCGCTTCATGGCATACAAAACTCACCTTCAGAAACAGGCATCGCATGTAAGAATACATATCTCAAAACAAACAGGAAAAACTAATACAAGTCTTCTACCACGGGCATCTCTAGGTCAACTCCTTATGCTCACCTATACCTGAAAAAGGTTTGCACAAAATCCCATACCGTGAGCCGAAGTCGAATAGAAACAGACTATAAAGCCGTAAGGTAAGATATACAATCATATAGTATGAACTGACTCAACCACAGGATTCTAAAAGGGTTTTCCATCCTTAAAACCATGTGTTGCAAACCGTGCAAATAACCTGCCACAGTTAAGGAAAAATAGTAACAAAATAGTATTCTCCACTTAGGTCACACAGCTGAGGAAAATAAGATAAAATGAATCCTATGTACCGACTCTGTCAACTCAAGACAAAGTTAACAACTATAGACTTCTACCCATTACCTATCCCTGAACCACTAAATGTGTCACACCCCAAACTCTGGGTCATGCGAAAAGCCACAACAACCACCAAAACTGCCCAAACACAAACGAATGGAAAACCCTAAAACCCAAACAAGGCTAAAACTTTTGTAAAAATGCACTACCGAGGGTTTAGTTGATTTAAAAGTATAGCCAAAAGACTACAGTTACAACCCACAAGCCAAGCCTTTTTAAAGAAACAAAATACAAGTTTTGAGATAAGAACATATTTTTATTTTAAAGGAAGCTCAGGCCGTTCCAAAATTCTCCTCGAAGCACAAGAGTTTATATAAAGCAAAAACCCTTTGAAAACTCCATTTGCAAAACGTTGAACCTAGTAACAAGAAACGTAGTAAGAAACTACGAAAAATAACAACCAACTCAAGGTTCTCTCGAAAGCATTAAAGCATGCATACATCCATAATAATAGCATATGTTTACAACATGTTATCTCTAAACATGAAACATATACAGAAAGGTATAAACTACCTAACAAAAAAAATAAGACAACTGGGTCTTGTCATCAGCCTCCTCCGGGCACTATTGGGTCAACCTACAAGACCACGCTTACCTGAAAAAGGTTTTACAGCAAAATCCCACACCGTGAGCCAAAGCCCAATAGAAATAGACTATAAAGCTGTAAAGTAGGTTATGCAATCATAAGCATACGGGCTCAATAACAGGAGCCAAAAAGGTTTTTCCAACCCAAAATCACAAGGTTTCCCATCATGATAACACGAGTCTCAAAATGGTTTTACTTCATAAAATCCCACATTTTTCCATCCTTAAAACCATGCACATCATAGAGTGGGAGCTAACTCAACCACAAAGCCAAAAGGTTTTACGTTATAAAATCCCAAGTTTCCCACAAACCTCCAAAACAATTTTCCCTTCACCACCAAGCATTTATACAATGCAAAACAACGTTTTACAGTTGAAGGAAAACAGTAACCAAAACGTCATTTTCCCACGCGGATCACATACTGAGGAAAAATAAAATAGATCTTATGTACCGACTCCGTTACAAAAGGATAGAGGTAGCAACTATAGATTCTTGCCCATTACCCAATCCTTATACATCATAGGATCGGTTAGGTAACAACAAGTTCTATACGGAGCCCCACAACGTAACCACTCAATTTAAGGGCCCAAAACCTGAGGATACAGAGCACCCAATTGCTTAATTTACAAGGACTAACCCGAAGGTACAAAGCACCTACTCTACGCACGTTTCTGGTCTTTCACTGAGGGCAACTCGTGCCAAATACTCGTCATCTCGGCACATCTAGATAAACATTTCACAAAACCATACCTTAGCTTAACTACAAAAATATTTCCATGAAAATACATTATACATGTATTTACATCCATCCATCAACATGGAGATCAAACAAAAACATTTCAAATGTTTTTTTTCGTTTTCAACAAAACATTTCAAAAATGAGACTTAACCCCAAGGGTTAGCTCCAAACCTCCAAAACACCAAGTGTTTAGATTTTTATCAAAAATCACTATTTTTTATAAAATCACCATTTTCAAAACTACCTTTTCAAAACCATGCATCCACATGTCATATACGGTAACAAACCAAGAAAAGCGAAAAAAATGCTTTTTACCCGTAAAACAAGGTTTAAACACAAATATGACATTTTATGCATTTTTTACCCGATGAAAACACATATAATTACATAAAACACCCTTATACAGCAGTAGGGTCTACAATCCTACCTCGAAGAGTCAAAACTTGAAGTTTTAAAAATCGAACCTCGTCAGAACGAGAATCTATCTGGATATATACGAAGCCCCAGCACCAACATCGAGGATCCACAATCAGTTTGCTGAAAACCAAGCCCCAGGTTCTCAGAAATCTAGAGAGAAGGCAGAAAAAACAAAAACTTAGCATAGAAGAAAGCTCCATTAAAATATCTCAGCCCTTGTTATTTATAGAAAAATGCTAAAATTCTCAGTTCAGTCGACTGAACAGCCTACTGGAAACATCAAAACACCCACTGCCACCGTCCAGTTAACTAAACACCCTAGTTCAGTCGACCAAACTAGAAAATTTTGGTTCAGCCGACTGGGCCAACCCCTCTAGTCGACTAAACTGCTGGGCAGTGTGTTTTTCTGCATAAAACTGGTTTTTTAGACCAAACGCTAGCCAAACAAGCCTTAACGAAACCCAAACACGTGCCAAGGGTATACTTAAAACATTCTGGAGGTTCCAAGATAACTTAAACACTTAATCATTCCAAAATGAATCGGGTCGGGGTCTCACATAAGGCCTGCTAGGTAATGACAAGTTCTATATGGAGTTACAACAACGCAGCCACACACAGGGGCAACCGGCTCTTTACGGGCTAAAACCGAGGGAAGAAGTACCCAACTACTCTTTACGGGCTAAAAATCGAGGGATGAAGCACCCAAACCAAACACTGCCACGGTACATCTAACGAATCATTTAAAAATCAGTACGTAGCTCAATTACAAAAAATTCGTAAAATAGTTGTACAGTTATATATCAACATGTATAAAAAGATCCAAAATCCATCACCCATGGAGATCAATAATATTTAAAATAATTTTCATCAAAATATTTTGAAAGCTAAGACTCAACCCTGAGGGTTAGCACCAAACCTCCAAAAAAATAGGTTTTTCAAGAGTTTCACTAAACCTCCATTTTGAAAATCATCTTTTTGAAAATCACGGACATCCACACATCCGAATCATGTAGTAAACCAAGAAAAAGCGTAAAAACATGCTCTTTACCTAACAACAAGGTTTAAACATGTAAATACAACATTTAAAGCATTTTCAATCGGTGAAAAAGTATATAATTGCACGTAGCACCCTTTAACAACAATAGAGTCTAGGATCTTACCTCGTTGAGTCAAAACTCGAAACCTCAAAAATTAAACCTCGTCGAAACGAGAATATGTCTGGATGGAAGCGAAGCCAACAGTGTGAATAGTAAGGATCCACAAGCTGATCGTCAAAAACTAAGCTCGGGCACCACAAAAATCTAGAGAGAAGGTGAAAAGTTTGGGAGAAAATGAAATTTTTGGAATGAAAACAGGCGCTGGAATATATATAGGCCTCGGCAAATAGAGCATCTAGTCGACTGAATGGGCCAATTCAGTCGACTGAAGGAGTTCTAGATCTACAAAACACCCCTATCGACACAATCCAGTCCACTGAATCCCCAACACCAAAACAGGTTTTTCAACCCTAGGACCAACCAAACAAACCTAAACGAAACTCGAGAAAGTGTAAAACATATCTACACTATTGTTCTACAATAATGAAACATAAACAATTCATCGAGGATATACATATAACGAAAAGGAACACGCCAAGCATGTATATATCACAAAAAAATAAATGAACTCGGGTCTCACATGGTTTATGGTTGGACTCACGGGTTGTTGATATATATATGTTTGTGAATTGTATTGGTGAGAGGAACCGATTTATGGTTGGACTCACAGGTTGTTAATTTATTTATGTTTGTGAATTCTATTGGTGAGAGGAACCAATTTATGGTTGGACTCACGGTTTAATGATGAAAGTTAAGTTATTAAAACGAATGTGGAACCTACGGTTGATTGAATTGAATAAGTTGGACTTGACTAACTCTATGGTGAAAGATCAGAAAAACTTACGCAAGCTGGGTGCCGCTCCCATTGGGTTAGCCCTCGTAAATCTGAGCTCGAAAATGTTACGCCCTGACTTTTGGCGACATCATTAAAAGAATGCTTTTCTTAATTACTTGTGAAAAATAGTATACTTCTTTTTAAAAAGTAATTAACTCGATTCAAGAGGATAAGTTAAAATGGGGGAGACTTTAATATAACAAAAGAGAATTCCCAATATTACAAAAGGTACTTCCAAGTTTCAAATTGAAATATTACATATCCTAAGTAATTCGTAAATTCCTATATGGTCTCTTCTTCTGCCTCGGGAAGAGTCTAAAGCTCCTCCTCGGTCGGGATGGCTTCCTCGTTAGTTTCTTCTTCACTTAGCATTTTAATTGTCGTGACCTACAAGCTCAGAAGAACAACTATAACCCTACTAACCTACTCATAACACGCCAATACACAACAATATACATAAAAGAGATAAACAATAATGTACACTAACCAATGAAAGGGGTTCAACCTAAAATCACTATGTTCTTTCTTTTTTTCAAGCTTCCAAAAGTTCAACATTCTTAGGAAAGTAGTTTTCCCTCGGGTCTCGCCAGAATTCCCATAATCATTACCGTGTTTCCACAACGGGTCTCACCACCATGGTACCATTACATTCCCATACACTCATGTTCCCATACATCTTGTCTGCGCCACATCACCCTTCCTATCTAGTATTAAGTGTACTCGGCTAAGTGTCATGATGCGTGGTTTACCGTCGTCACTCTTCACGTCCTATACTACATGTGCGTGGCTGAGTGCCATGAGACAGATCAAGACAAGGCACGGTTCAAGACACAGCCTATCCCATGTTAAACCCCAAGTTTATTTCGAAGGATAATGTTCATTTGTAGTTCATGGTTTGGTTTCCTATACGTGTACTTGGTCCACTAATCATTCTTTCAACACAAGGTCTCTAAGCACTCTTAAACATGATTTACATACTATAAAAACATCAACAAGTGTCATTCATGGCAAGATATCAGCATAACACAACTATTCACACACTTAGGAATGAACATTCAACTACACTAAAGATTTAGCTTTTTAGGTTCTATTTGCAAAATACATTAAAAATATTAAACGTCAATTGTTTGATACAAAATTTAACGGGATGATAGATATACATTTAGGGACATTTTGCATGAAGGAAGATAAGCCGTGGGTTTTTTCTAAATAGGGGCAAATTTTGTTTGAACATAAAAGGTCCAAAAACCACACGGTTTGGTAAAAACGAGTTTTAGAAAAATCTATCTAGTTAAATCACTCCAAATAAAGTTTAAATGAAAGATAACTAAAAAATATAGGTCTGGACGTAAAGTTTGGCTTGAGGGGATATTTTTGGAATTTTCTAAAGTTCAGAAAAGTAGGCTATTTTTCTACTACTTTGGTGTAAAAGAGTAAAAATTATGTTTGTGGCACTTAGACATCATTCTAGGTTTTATCCAAAATCACACATGCTAAAAATAATATCACAAAGCTCCAGTAAAAACAAGTTCGGAAAAAAACTCTGTTTGGTTCCTAGAAAATTCGGGTAAGATGAGAAAGATGGCTTTTTCTTGATTTTTCTTTGGTAAACTTGTTCCTATTCTTGTTTAACTTGTATTACGAGTCCATATATGTTATTTAAGCTCAAAAACCAGTATACTCCAAAGGTGTATATATTTATATATCATGCTTGTTTAACTCTTAGAAAAGAGAAACAAAATACAAGGCGTCATTCCAACCTAAACAACTAAGCTATCTCCTATTCAATTCTTTTTAAATCTTCTTGTTTCTAATCTTGTTTCTAACTTCTTAGTTCATATTATTTTTTGTAGAGTGGGGTTAGAATAGAAGGCTAAGTTTAGGTTTAGGAGTTCCTACCTCGAAGGCCTTGATCAGAAAGTTAGAACTTAAACTTTAGCTTCAAAATTTCTTCCTTCTTCTTCATTCTTCTTCTTCTTTTTCTTCTTTCTTTCTTTCTTTCTTCTTTTTCTTCTTTCTTCTTTCTTCTTTCTTCTTCCTCTTTGGGACTCTCTCTCTCAAGGCCTCTCACTTGGACGAATGGTGTGGGGTTTGGCCTTGCTTTTATAGGCTTAAGGAAGGACTTGTTTTGTAATTTAGCTAGGATAGGTTACAGACCTAATTTTTAATTCTAGCCTAGTAGGTTGATGTATTATCAAGAGGTGAATGATGCAGAGTTGGAAAGATTTTAGCTGAATAAAACTTTTGCAGTTAAAAAGAAGCAAAAAAGTGTTTAAAATATCTACGAAGATATTTTGGCACAAAAGATGACTAGTGTATAGCATTAACCTAATTTTTTATGATCAAGATTTTGGATTAAAAGATGATAAGTGGAATTCAAAAATATTAATTCTATACAGAACTGCTAAATTTATATAGAAAAGTTTCAAGATAGTACAATTGGGTGTTTCGTTCCAAGAAAATCTCCTAAATCTACTAAAAGTACAACTTTTGTACTTTCTTGGCACATACTCCAATGTGGCTAGCCACTAGGGCTTTATTTTCTTTATTTTTTTATTTTAATTATTGATTTTTATATTTAATAATTCTTAGATTAAAATTTTGGGTCGAAAGAATTAAATTTGGACTTTTCTTTGATTTTTGGGTTGGGCTTGATCATGGGCTTTCTTTTTATTTTTCATAGGCTTAATTAAATAATTGGGCCATTAATTTAAGTAGAGCCATAATTTTTTCTTGGGCCTTTCTTTTAGTTTTTGGGCCTTGTTGGAGTTTTGGGTTTCGTTGGAGTTTTGATCTTCAATTCTTGTTGGGCCCAAGGTTGAACATTCTCTTGGTTGTCTTTGGGCCTCAGGTGATCTATTTGGCTAATCTCTAATTAATCTTGAGCTTATCCTAAATTTTGGGTTCAATCTGTAAGATCTCATAATGGCTTATATTGAAGTATGGTTTCCAGCGTATGCGTGACTTCGAGAACTATTATTAGGGTTTCAAGAGTTTTCTGTTCACGTTGAGAATTCACTATTAGGTTTCTTAACTTGTGTTTGAAAATACGGGTCCTTACATCTTACCAATCTTAAACAAAATTTTGTTCCTAAAATTAAAAGCATACCTTCATTCTCAAAAAGTTACGGACGATTGCTGCGAATGGTATCTTCTCTTTCCTAAGTCAATTCTTTACTCCTTGATGTCGCCAAAGAACTCGTAGTAACTTGATAGTCTATCCTCGCAAGTTCTTTCCTCATCTGTCCAGAATTTTCACTGGTCTTTCTTCAAAAGAAGTATCATCGTCTTTCTTGAGCTCTTTCTAGTCTAGAATGTGAGTCAGGTGCGCCATGTATTTTCTCAAAAGAGAAACATAAAAGATGTTGTCCACTCGAGTGAGCTGAGGCAGTATTGCTAGACAGTATGGTAGCTCCCCAATCTTTTGCAATATCTCGAATGGTCCAATATAGCGAGGCGATAGTTTCTCTCTCTTCCTAAAACGTATAACTTCCCTTCATAGTCATATCTTCAACAAGACATGTTCTCCGACTTCGAACGTTAGAAGTCTTGTTCTTTTATCTTCGTAGCTCTTCTGTCGACTCTGCGTCTTTACTAGTATTCTCATATGAGCTACACCATCTTTGTTGTCTATTATACGACTTTTGGTCCTAAAAGACTGGCTTCTCTAATGTCAATCCAACAGATAGGTGAACGACAAGGTCGACTATAAACTGCTTCATAGGGTTCCATGTCGATACTTGCTTGATAATTGTTGTTGTAAGTGAACGTCTAGATGCCCTCTTTCTCTAATTAAACATTTTAAAGATCAGTAGTTATTTTTGTTTTTCTTAGTTTTTCTCAAAAACTAAGTGGCGACTCTATTTTTAACAAAAATGTGTTTTCAAAATTTTATTTTCATGGTGTTAAAATATTTTTCAAATATCTTTGAATTTCCTTCTTTTTTGAAATACTTTCAAAACCCCAAAATTTCGGCGCCACAGTATTTTTTGGCGACTCTACTGGGGACCTGGTTTATAAAATCAAATAAGTAGGCTAGACTTGAAAACATCATTAGTTCTTAATATGTATTTTTCATTTATATTTTTGCATGCATGTGCATTGTTCTTCAAATCCCCCTGCTTGGTCAACCTGATGCCCTGAACGTTCATCTGTTTCTGGAATTGTTGAAAAGACAGGTAACCCTTACTGACTGTATGCTATCATAGGTGAAGTAAAAGAGTCCGGGCGTACTGTTTGACCATGTTCTGCATGGGAGGTATATACTCGACTTTATTCAGAAGGTACTCTATTCGATTGACCAAAATTGACCTTTTGCATATAGTAGCTTAGAACCCCCCATTAGGTGCTCCTAACCCGAGTAGGATTATGTGCTTTTCTTTATTGTATATTTTGATTGTGTTTGTTAGAATTGTTTGTTTGGTATAGGCTAGTTCCCTTTCTAGGCTTGGCCTGGGTTTTCTGATATCCTTTAATTAGGTTAGCCTTTTGTCTCTGGGTTCTTACCTGGGTTTTATTCTTCACCTTATTTGATTTTTCACGCCGTAGTTTTCTTCTCGGGGTCATACCCGTGTTTTGAAGCTTCTAGAATAGTTTCTCCCTCCTCTGGGTTCTTTTCAAGTTGTTGGTTTCTCCCCCGTTGTGGTGTTAGGCTCACTTCCTTCAAACCTTTTGTTATACCCGTGTGAGCTAGTTCTGTCTCCTTACCGTTATGCTGCTCATTTTTTCCTAGAGGCCTAGATTGAACCAGTCTCTTAGGGGGTTAGAATTGCCTTCTTGTTGGAGTGCTGTCCATTTCTCCGTTTAGATGAACCTTCCTTCTAGAATTTAATTTATCCCCTTCTCAGCCATCATTTTGGTTTTTGGGTCGTCCTGTTGTTATGCTGCTAGTATGAGCCTGGCAGGGGCATTATTTTAGCTTTCGTGATTATCTGCTTATGACTTGCTATTTTAGGTATCTTGAATGTTTGCTAGCTATTGTCAAAATTGTGTCCAAAAGTATCTGATACAAGTCATTCTGCTTTTATCAATCTAGGTTTTCTTCGGGTTTGGATCATTGAGCTAGGAAGATCACAATCGACACTTATCTGGGAAAGATCAGGGTCAGGCAGACTCTATAAAATATCTGACCAGCCAACTGAGTCAGCTGAAATGGCAGAGAATGAAGTTAACTTAGCAGCTTTGATGAGAGCTATTACTAAGATACAGAGAGCTGTGAAGCAGCAAATCCAAGCTCAAAACCAGTGTCAGGTGCAAATTCGGGCAATCCAGGCGTGCCTGGCAACTACCAACGAACAGCCAGAAGATATAAATGAGAACGGTGAAGACTTCTGAGACGATAACCAAGGACCAGATGCACCACAAGTTGTTATGCCACCTTGGATTTGCCGCCCGATGGTGGTGGAGGAAGAAATTACTGCCCAGTCTAGGGAATTCGCGCTGGCAAAGAAGATTGATCGAATAGAGAAGGTGTTGAGAAAGGCCAAGGGTGTAGAAGAGTACATGCTGGATGTGGGCGGTTTGTGTTTATTCCCAGATGCCAAATTGCCCAAAAAATTTAAAATACCAGAGACTGAGAAGTTTGATGGCACTGGAGATCCCCAAATTCATCTGAAGATGTACGTTGGAACTCTCTCCCTCATAGGAATTGATGATCAACTCAAAGCCCAATTGTTCCACCGATCACTTTCTGGGGTGGCATAAAGGTGGTTCCTCTCTTTGGAGGTGGCTAAGACCAGGACTTGGGAAGATATAGCCACTGCATTCATCAGTCAGTATAGCTACAATGCTCAAATAGATGTAACCACCCGAGAGCTAGAAACAACTCGCTAGGAGAATCGGGAATCGTTTGTTGATTTCCTGACCCAGTGGAGGGGCAAAGCCGCCAAGATGATAAATCGGCCCACTGAGAAAGAATAAGTGAGGATCATGGTTAAGAATCTGTAGTCTCCACTGGAGTGTTATCTTATCACACAGCCATTTTCTACCTTTGAACAGCTGTTTGTTGCTGGGGTACAGATTGAAGACGCCATACAATCTGGGGATATCAAGAAAGCCGAGCCTAGCCATAAACAAAGGAGGACATTCCCCGCAACCAACCAAAACTAATCTACTGCCACCAACCTCGTGTCTTGCCCAAACGAGGTGAATCTTCTGAACCCTTCATCATTCGCTCAACAATCTAACAATACCCAATAATCAAACAATGGCTAACAACAACAAAGGCCAAGGAGGGTCTTCACTTCCCTCAACATTTCACTATCCACAGCCATGAATCATCTTGTCGAGAAAGAGCTTATCAAGCCGTTGGACCCCATGCCCATACCTGATCCCCTACCGCTACTGTTTAATGCTTCTCAATATTGCGCTTTCCAGTAAGGTCACAGGCATTTGACTGATAAGTGTATGAGGCTGCATCATGAGATCCAGAATCTCATCGGTAACAAAGTGATCCCACTACCATCTGCTACCCCAAAGCCGAATATCACGACTAACCCTCTGCCAAACCATGCCAACCAGGCTGGGGTAAATTACATGTCTCTGGGCCAATCAGAAGATCCGAGCCAGTATATCTGTTCAGTGTATCTGCCCTGCCCTCATGTTTCAGCTACCGAGAATCAGACAGCCTATTCACTGATTATGGATGGAAACGACTAGAATATGATGGAGAAATGGAATGACAATGCCTAGGAGGGGTATTAGATGGCAATCCAAGTCAACCAACAGGAGGAAGAGGAACGCAATGAGGAAGATGACTGGCCACTGGATTATCCAGCACGATCTTATGGGTTTGGACACGTACTTGATGGCATTACTCTTCCCTAACTTTTCGAGGAGGAGCTATATGTCAATGAGATGCAATCTTATTGGTTGGTAAGGGTTATGCTAAAATCAGATGGGCCTGAGTGGGCTGACTTTTGGGCTACTCGGGGACAACACATGGAATACATCAGAGAAGACATTTAGGAAGAGGTCGATAATACATGGGCTACTGAGGATGATGAGAAAAGAAGAGGAAGAGTAGTGGTCAGCGAGTTAGATGATCTGTGGGCATTTGAAAGCCCTCTGTGCATAGACGAAGTAAGACAAACTAAAAGTATAATACCGGGATTATGGGATCCTAAGGACGGTGTGGAACACCTAACCAGGAGTGGATGGCATTTCAAGCCGACTTAATTAGAAAAAGAACAGTCAAACGGGAAAGGGAAAGAGAAAGAACAAGAAGAAGAGGATGACGCTATGTTGAAGCAGCTTAAAAAGACACAGGCCAATGTTAGCATTTAGGGCTTATTGATGGCCTCACACAAACATAAACAAGCTGTGCTAAAGGTTCTGAATAAAGTCAGTGTTTCGATAGACGTGACCCCAGAGCAGCTTGTTAGACTCATTCTGCTAGCTGTAGAGCCAAAAGTCATCTCTTTTTTTGATAAAGATCTGCCAGTGGAAGGAAAGAACCATAACAAACCCTTGTACATAACCGTTAAATGCTTTAAAAATTGGGTCCTGGTGACTCTCATTGATAATGGGTCTGCATTAAATGTTTGTCCGCTTAGAACAGCTGTTTGCTTGGGACTAAAGCCAGAACATTTCACACCCAGTAATCAAGGGGTCCGGCCCTACGACAACACCAGGAGAGATGTGCTGGGCTAGGTATCATTCGCATTATCAGTAGGGCCTTTGGAGACATCAGTTGAATTCCACGTACTAGACGTACCGGCTTCTTTCAACCTGTTGCTAGGCAAACCATGGCTGCATGACCTGAATGTCCTGGCAGTGCCATTGACTCTTCATCAAAAGCTGAAACTGATAAAGACTGGGGCAGTTCTGACTATTCATGGAGAAGATAAGATCCAACCCCCAAGAGGAGAAGGCTCAACTCTCTTGGAGGTTCAGCATGGCGAAGGGGATGTGTTACTAAGTGGCTTCCGATTTGATGAAGGGCAAGCTATACAAATGCTATTGAATGAAGAAGAGATGTACATCAACCCGAGAGCAATTACAATGATGAGATAAATGTCCTACTTCCTGGGCATGGGGCTAGGGCGTAAATAGAAAGGAATTCCCAAACCTGTTTAGGTATTATCGGCTTCTTGCCGTTTTAGTCTCAGATACAAACCGACGGGAGAATATTTGGAAGGGCCTAAAAGGGGACGAAGGGCCAACTATTCAGGAACACTCAATGGGTATTTTGTTAAAGAAGCAGAAGACTTCCCGTACTATGGCATCCCAGAGCCATGGATTGACGAAGAAACCAACCAAAAGTTGCCAGGGTTATAGATCTTCTTTGGCCATCAATTATCCGACACGGAAGAAGAGGAAATAGTGAAAGGGGAAGAGGAAGGAAAGAAGATCCAAGAGGAAGATTGAGCGGACAAGTTTGATGAAATCGACATGGGAGTGTTGTTTAATTAAAAGATGGCACAGCTGAACGTAACTGACCCAGATTGTTTCATGATGGGCTTTAGCGCACCAACCTACTACACCAAGCTCATTGTCGATGTGGCTGCAAAGGAGGTGAAGAAATGGACCTTAAAGTCCTGTGATATGCAGGTTGTCTGTCCCGAGTCTGAGTCTAAGTAAGAGTCTATGGTTGAGGGCACGTCTGTTTGTGCACCTCTCTCTGTTTATACTTTTGAGTTTGTAATTCCATCTTCCTTCAATGAAATGAACAAAATTTCTAGTTACCCTGCTTTGTTTGATCTATTTCATACACTTTTCGACGATTGAGTTCGACGAGAATATCCCAGAAGAAATAAAACTTTTAATAAAAAAAAGAAAAAGAAATGCATGCCAAACCAATAATTGAAGAAACTTTTTCAATAAATCTGGGTAATGAAACTAACCCACAAAATGTACAAATTGGTTCTTCTTTATCTTTAGTTGAACAAGAACAGTTTATAACATTATTAAAAGAACTCAAAGACGTGTTTGCATGGTCTTACGAGGATATATCCGAAATTGATCCTAACATTGTCCAACACCATATTACCTTATACCCTGATGCCAAACCGGTCAAATAAAAATTAAAACGGATCCGGCCAGAATGGGCTTTGAAGATTAAAGAAGAAGTTTCCAAACAAATTAATACTGGATTCCTGATGGTAATCTAGTATCCAAAATGGGTGGCTAATATTGTCCAAGTGCTAAAGAAGGACGGTCATATCCAAGTCTGCGTGAATTTTTGGAATCTCAACAAGTCTAGCCTAAAAGAGGATTTTTCTTTGTCGCGCATCGATGTCTTAGTAGATAGTACAGCGGGACATCCCTTGTTATCATTCATGGATGGCTTCTTTGGGTACAACTAGATTCTGATGGATCCCGAGGACAGAGAAAAGACGACATTCACTACACCATGGGGCACCTATTGTTATCATGTAATGCCGTTTGGTTTGATGAATGCAGG
>JAUMHN010418440.1:0-13531 GCA_032360265.1 Heliamphora ciliata
GGTTAAGCGGTGCGGTTGCGAGGAAAAGAGGATAATTAAATCAGGTTGTCAGTAACCTAATTTATTTATCAGAAATCTATATCTTAAAAATGGGGAGAATTCAGCGCATTTGATAATTGGAAACTCAAGACATAATTTGAGTTAGGGCCGGGAGTTCAATCAGAACCTTTAATGGAATAAGTTCTAGTTCGTATGGAAAATGATCGAACTCGGGGACAGAGTTACGGATATCCAATTTTCTCGTACGGTTAGCCCGAGTTCTATACTTCCTCGTGATCCCTCACATAGCCCATAATACGCACAAATATTGTTTCTTGTTGGTTTCGGTAATTATTTAATTTAATTGAAATGTCGATTTTGCAGCCAGGGACATTCAGGAATTAAGTTAAATTAATGAGGGGCAATTTTGGTATTTGGCTCACCTAGGGTTTACTCCCTAAGTGGCCGGCCCTAGGAGATGATGGGATCGATTATTTATGTTAAGTACATCTCTTTATATTCTTTTAGAAAAGAGAGTATATACTTAATATAATTTTGATATATTCTTACATATTAAAAAGGAGGCTCATTAATCAAACCCTAACCCTAATACTCCTACATAGTCGTCGCTGCCCCTTCTCCTCTTTGGCAATTAATTTTGCATTTTTAGAGATTATTGTGTAAGAAGAAACCAAAAGGAGGAAGTACACTTCGATCGGAATCGGTGTCCACACATCGTGATCATCGTAGTGCGTCCGGGTCATACGTGAGAAGATTATAAGGTCGTCTTCAACGTATTCGGAATTTCTTAAAACTTTTCGACAAGTTTCATAAAGGTATTAAACTATTAAAATCATTATAGTTTTCGTTTTTCATGAAAATCGCATACGTTATTTTTTACGGTCACGATGTTGATTCAAAAAATTTTTTTTCCGCTGCGCGGCTCCCTCTCTCCAACATGTGTGACATGTTTAGATTTTTTATTCTTTTTCTAAAAGATGGGTTTGGGGAAAAAGATAGTGTTTGGTGAAAATTGAGGTTTTGGAGGTTTGGAGATAGCCTTCGAGGTTGACTTTCATTTTATTGGTCGTCTGGGTTAGTGAATGACAGGTTATGTATTGAGTTGTGTGGCTTGAGATGTCGTTATGTGAAACATAGTGTTGTATGTAGTTTTGTGCATATTGACTCTGGTTCTATTTATACATGCGTTGAGTGAGTTGTGTAAGTTGCTTGTGTTGTTCATGTTAGCTCTGGTTAATGATGCATAAGATGGGGCTGCGGCCTTCGGTAAAAGCCTAAGAAAATGGTTGTTCATGGTTGGACGAACGTTGGCTCTGGTCGACGATGCATTAGATGGGGTACAGTCCTTCAGTGAATGCCCGAGAAGATGCATTAGATGGAGCTGCGGTTATTTGGTGAAAGCCTGAGAAGATCTATGGGTTAGGTGTGAATCATCGTAGGTATTATAGAACCATTTTCACGGCTCGTGAGAGTCATTCGATATATTTGTGCTGCCTGTGAGGGCTCGTGAGAGTCGACGGCTGTGTGTGGGGCATACTATATATATATATATATAAAACTATTTTCGAGGCTCTTGTGAATCGTGATACAAAATCATTTTCAAACCGTTTTCAAGGTTCATGTGAGTCGTGATACAAAATCATTCTCAAACCGTTTTCGAGGCTCGTGTAAGTTGAAAATTGCACATTGTTTTCTTAGCATGTTTAGCTTTTATTTCATGTTTGTTTAGTTTCTGTTGAGTTTTGGTTCACGGTGTGGGATTTGAAATATTTTTAGGTACCGGTTACACAAGTTGATCCGAAGGAGCCGGAGGGGCGAAAGATTTGTAATCTTCCTTTTTATTTTTTTTGGATCATGTATTGTTGTTATATGTTTTCGGTGTTGGAACTGTGTATTGTAAGCCTGTTGGCGATTATATTTAATGCATATATGTTTTTATCTGAGAGTGAACATTGGGTTGGGTGTTTTGTATGTTTGGTTTTTGGGCATTTCACGTAACCTAGAGATTAGGGCATGACAACATGGTATCAGACTGCGTTCGAATACCTGAGAGTCGTGGGAAGAGGGTGTATCATCGTGTGAGGTTGTTTGCGTGTGCTTGACTGCATGTGTTTAGATGTTTTGATAACATAAACGTATTAGCATATTGAATATGTGAATGATGCGTATATGTGAGCATGAGGGTTAAAACTTAGGATTGATTAATCTTGCCTTCGGGCGTTTGGGTTAACAAGCTTGGAAGTCGAGTTAAAAATGCATTTGGCCGACATGTTTTCTAGCAGGGAATCTAGCAGGTTATCCAAATCGGTGCGTCATTCTTATCGGTTCTCCTCTGTATGTGGGGTTTGTTTAGCATGAACCTATGTTGCTACGTATTAGCAAGCTTATGTGGTTAGTGTTTATGTTCATGCGATGCATTACGTCTTTTGTTCTGTCTTTCCTTTCATATAGACGTAATGTCTGTGTGGAGGATGAGGCCGTGGTCGAGGCCGTGGCCATGGTTTAGGCAAAGGGGATGTGCCTATCCTTAATGCTAGGGATGCAAATGCTGCCCGAGGACCAATGGACGCGACTGAGTTGCTGTGTGTGATGGTAGGCTCTATCCAGCCGTAGGTTGAGACTGCTAGGGGGAGAGAGAGAGAACCCAAGCCGAGGGTAATAGTGGTGATGTGAGAATTCAAACGTATGGATCCTCCTACCTTTGCTGGGGATCCTGATCCTACAGTAGCGACAGAGTGGTTGGAGCTTATGACTCGGATCCTTGATACACTACAGATAGTGGAGGACGATTTGCGAGTTTCTATTGCCACTTTTTAACTGAGAGGTGATGCTCACGAATTGTGGAAATATGCCCGGAATACCGTGGAGGGAACGTGGCTAGCTTTCACGAGAGGTTTTCTGGAGAAGTACTTTTCGAGTTCTTTGAGGAATTTGTACAGGGAAGAGTTCTATACTCTCACCCAGGGGGCGATGAATATTGTGCAGTACGAGGCCAGGTTTACCAGTCTGTCCTGATTTGCACCAAAGTTGGTGGGTACGGATGAGCTGCGTTCGAGGAGGTTTGAGAGGGGTTTGAGGTCGGCGATCAGGGAGAGCATTACAGGACTGAGGCTACGTGTTTTTACAGAGCTGGTGGAGTCGGCAACAATGATCGAGAACACCTTGACTGAGACTCGGGGTTCCAAGGAGGTCAGGGCACCTCAGGGTGGGACAGAGGCATAGACAGGTGGGCATTCCAGCAAGAGGCAGAAGTCCCCTGGCTCTAGTTCTCATCTATCTGGGTTGCGATAGCAGTTTTCAGCACCAGTACCATCTGTGCCTTCCTCTGGGAGGCCAGAACAGCACGAGTTTCTTTACTTTTGGTGTAGATAGCCTAGGCATCGTGTGTGTGGCCAATCAGGACATATTCGCAGGAACTGTCCTCAAGGAGATACTGTGTCGAGCACGGTCGGCACACCAGTGGGTTCATTTATGCAGGGTCAACAAGAGTACCGACAGCAGCATCCCGCAGTCTTGACGTCTCAGGTTACAGATGGGGGTACTTTAGTTCAGTCAGTATGGCAACCGACAGTGCCGGGTTATGGTGGACAGACTAAGATGACGCAGGGCCGAGTGTATGCCTTCACATCCTAATTCTTCCAAAGCACCAATTGTGCCTGATGATGCAGCTATTCCTCAAGTGAGTAGAGGTACTTTCTGAGTGTGCAGATTTTGGGCTAATATTCTTATCGACACTACAGCATCGTGTTTCTTCATTTCACATGTTGTGGGGTTGGTGATAGACTCCGTGGGTTGTGTGCTAGGTGTGTTGGGTGTAGAGACATCGGCTGGTGAGGATGTGGGGTTGGGACGAGTTGTAGATACTGTGTCTTTGAGGTAGTTTGCCGTTATTTAGAATGTATGACCTTGTTTGACCATATTCTAGGAGTAGTTTAGCTGACCACCTCTCGTGCCTGTGTCGATTGTGATCGACGGAGTTGTTTTCTTTTGACCTTGTGCAGAATTTCGAGGACAAAATTCCTTTAAGGGGGGGTGGAGTTGTGAAAGCCTAACCTGTTTTAATTTTTGCGAGATTTTGATGCATTGTTATTCGTTTTCATGATAGCATGTTTATATGTGTTTTATGCATGATCGGATTTAGAAATGCATATGGGGTTGGATACCTGGACTGTTGGGCGATGTGGTGCGAATTTTTTTAAAAAAAGAAGATATTTTTGTGGCCTATAAATATCTAGCTTTAGATATTTTCAAAAGATATTTTTTTTTCTTTTGCTTTTGAAACCCTAGAAAGCTGCCTTCTCTCTAACTTCTCGGGGACCCGAGGCTTGGTTTTCGATGATCTGATAGTTGATCCTTGCTAGCGGCACCGGGGGCTACGCGTTCATCTGGATGAAATTTTGTTTTGACGAAGTTCATTTTTTGATGTGGTTCGAGGCGTCGAGTTTTTGATTCATCGACGTAGGATCCTAGACTCTCATGTCTTAAAGGGGTGCTACGTGAAATCTTATGTGTTTTTACCATTTTAAAATGCATGAAAAATCGATTTATGTTTCGAAAAGTTGGGTTTTGGTTCAAAATCATTTTTGATTTTTTTCGGTTGGATGAAACGGGTTTTTCAGGTGTTTCATTCAGTGTTTCTTAGTAGTTTTGGGCTTAAGTATGTCCTAGGATATAAAAAGGGAGTTTGGATGCTTCGATTATGGGGTTGAAAGGGCTGTTCTAGTAGCGAGAGTTGGTTTCCGCTGTGGTCCAGTAGACTGGACTGGGTGGTTTAGTCGATTGGGTCGACAGTATAGTGTTTCAGTCGACTAGAGGTGATGATCCAGTCGACTGACCTGGGTTTGGGCTTTCTATTTATTTTCTAGTGGCTTTTCAATCGACTGAATTATGGGGTTCAGTCGACTGAAGTGCTGTTGGGGGTTGTGTTGTTGTTTTGGGGGTCTTGTTGTGGCTGTAAGTGTTTGTTTATGTTTTGTTGTAGTCCTCGGGAGTGATGTGGGTTTGTTAGATGTGGTGTTTATACGTTGTTGGGTGTGTGACGTGTTTGGGTTTTTTATTATTTTTCTAAAAGGTGGGTTTAGGGATAAAGATAGTGTTTGGTGAAAATTGAGGTTTTAGAGGTTTGGAGATAGCCTTCGGGGCTGAGTTTCATTTTGTTGGTCGTCTAGGTTAGTGAATGACGGGTTATGTGTTTAGTTGTGTGGCTTGAGATGCCGCTATGTGAAACGTAGTGCTGTACGTAGTTTTGTGCATATTAACTGTGGTTCTATTTATACATGCGTTGAGTGAGTTGTGTAGGCTGCTTGTGTTGTTCATGTTAGCTCTGGTTAACGATGCACTAGATGGGGTTGTGATTTTTCGGTGAAAGCCCGAGAAAATAGTTGTTCATGGTTCGACGAACATTAGCTTTGGTCGATGATGCATTAGATGGGGGTTGTGGTCCTTCGGTGAAAGCCCGAGAAGATCAATGGGTTGGGTGTGAATCATTGTAGGTATTATAAAACTGTTTTCGCGGCTCGTGAGAGTCGTTCGATGTATCTATGCTGCCTGTTGGGGCTCATGGAGTCGACGATTGAGTGTGAAGCATACTATATATATATATATATATACATCAAACTATTTTCAAGGCTCTTGTGAGTGGTGATACAAAATTATTTTCAAACCATCTTCATGGCTCTTGTGAGTTGTGATACAAAATCATTTTCAAACCGTTTTCGAGGCTCGTGTGAGTCGAATACTGTACATTATTTTCCTAGCATGTTTAGCTTTTATTTCATGTTTGTTTAGCTATTATTGAGCTTTGGCTTACGGTGTGGGATTTGAAATATTTTTTAGGTACCGGTCACGCAGGTTGATCCAGATGAGCCGGAGGGGCGAAAGATCTGTAGTCTTCTTTTTTATTTTTTTTGGATCATGTATTGTTATTACATGTTTTCGGTGTTGGAACCGTGTATTGTTAGCCTGCTGGTGATTATATTTAATGCA
The DNA here is from genome assembly GCA_032360265.1 of Heliamphora ciliata. NCBI lineage: Eukaryota > Viridiplantae > Streptophyta > Magnoliopsida > Ericales > Sarraceniaceae > Heliamphora > Heliamphora ciliata. Next base: position 5,986 of record JAUMHN010418440.1, read on the forward strand.
TGTGTATTTTTATCTGAGAGTGAACATTGGGTTGGGTGTTTTGTACATTTGATTTTTGGGCGTTTCACGTGACCCGGAGATTAGGGCGTGACATATACTAAGAAACTATGGATTTTGTTGGTTTTACAATTTTTTTATTCTATAATAAAATTGTTTTTTCCATTTGATGTCCTTTATTCTGTACAAAATTTAATCTAGTGTGCAGAGTACAGCTTGCACACAGAAGTCCAGATTATAGGTTCTTACAGAATATAAGTTTACAGTTCGCACTTTAGATGGAATTGGACAAACCATCGGTACGACTGTAGCACTGAGTTGTAGTAGGCCTGTCTTGGTTACGGAGAACAGATAATAGTGTCGTCTATTGTTCTGACTCTTTGTACTAGTACACTTTGTGTATCGAATAGGACCACATTAGAGTAATTAATTTTATACTGACTATATAAATTAATTCACACCCCAAAATTATTATGAGTGCTTATGCTCTTAATCTCAAAATAATTATTATTTACATATGTTTAGTATTCATTGTTTCGATTCATTAGAGGGTATGATTTTTTACAAATCAATATTTCTGGTGAGTTGGATAACAGTATTAAATATAAGGCGAATATTAATTATTGACGAAATTCACGTCCTGATTATTCGGGATTGACGATACCCCCTTAAGAAAATTTATAAGTTTTGACCGAATCAAACCCTGCTGATGGATTTAATTGTTCGGTTGTCAAATAAGTTACGCAGAAGGGTTTTACGAATTTTACGAAGTCGATTAAATTAAATTGTTAGTAATTATATTTAATTGGCGGGTATTGAGAATCTTAACGTAGGAAAATGAGTTAAGAATTTAATAACAGGAGCTCAAATAATTGGTTTTGAGAATGTGGTTGGGAGTGCAATTACGATTCTTTAGCGATATAAACTGTAATTTATGTTTTTATGAAATTGTCTCAGGGGTAGACGGGTTTTTATAATTACACTAGAAGCTCAAGTCATATTTACTCCGTAGGTCTTTGCTGTAGTCATATATATATGCGGTTATGCTAATCCTAGCCAAGATTACATTCATTATTGAATTAGGGTTTCCACGTAAATCCTAGGTGGCTAGATTTGCAGGTTCAAGATCACGATAAATCGTAGCCCACTCTACTTTCGTGACTCGCATCTGCGAATACAGTAGAAAGTATGATTGAGGTTTTTACTCCAAGGATTCACATTCGTGGTTGTTGCAGTAACAAAAATTATTCTATCAAATTTCGAAAGGTATAATTCTAAATCTAACTTTGGGAGTACAGGTTTTATTTTGATCGTTCGATATAAAAAAGTTTTAAACTGGAGCCTGTTTCGGCAATTGCCCGTCCAGTATTTTTTGTCAAAAAAATTGTATTCAAATCAATGATCTTGGCAGTTTACCTACAACAATTGAGAAGGGAGAACCGAGTCAGAAAATGGCCTAGAAACTGTATACCAGTAATTCGAATAATGCCACCAATGCCGTGAACCAAAATTATAAAGTGAACTTGTTGAATCCCAACCCGAATCAAGCTAGCCCATCTGTTCAGTCGGCTGCCCAAAATCCACCCCGAAACCAAAAGAGAACCTTCACCCAACTCACTGTGCCTTTAACATCTATCCTGAGTCATCTGATTAAAAGGGGTCTCCTGAAGCCTTTGGAGTCAACCCCGCCCCCAAATTCTTTGCCACCCAGATATAACCCTACCCAGTACTGCGCCTTCCACCCGGGGCACGGTTACTTAACCAACAACTGCATGAGGCTCCGGCATGAGATTCAGGACTTGATAGACAACAAGGTGATTCCTCTACCGACTGTCGCTCAGAAACTGAATGTTACCACCAACCCTCTGCCGAACCATGCGAAGCAGCAAAATGTGAACGCCGTTGAAGGAGAGTCGGAAGGAATTGATCCCACGAAATTTATAGTCTCCGCAACAAAAGCAAAGCCAATTACAGTCCTGCCATCCGGTCCAGAAGTACTTCTGCTTGACGATCTTATTCAGGATTTGATAGATGATGGTTTTAATAATTTCCAGATCTTTATTGTCCACGAAGAGGAAGTTCCTCCCTCTGTCAACCGAAATGATGAGGAAGACGAAGAAATCAGACGACTGTGGCAAGATCTGGCCCGCCTTGAGGCATTAGATGATTTGGAAGAAGTAGGAATCGACATCAAGTGGCATGTCCCGACTGTCCCAAGTGATGATACAGCCTGGCACCGAGGGGTAGCTTTGTATGGGGAAGGCAACTCGAGTTTTGAAATGAAAGAAACAAGGAAAACAGTATCAGAAATAGGAGAATCCTCGAACGGGAAGGACATCAACAGTGAAAGTAAGCAGGAAAAAAAATCCACAAGTCAGTACAAAAGCCGAAGAGGAGCAGAAAGGGAAAGAAGAAAATTCACCTTAAGTGAATTTGTTGGGAACCAGAAGTCTTACGTTTGACCCTTCTGTATACATTGTTCCTCTTCATAAGCCGAAGTTAAGGACACCTCTACCCGATGGACCTATCTTATGTTCTCTCGAATTGGATTTTCAAGAAGAGAACAACATGTGGGAGTTAGAAGAGATAGAGTAAGAATTCACAGACATAAAATACGATGAAGAAGAGGATGTGCTGGAATGGCACCCGATAGTCGAAGAACCGCGTGACCATAGAGACTTGTAAGAGCTATGGGGCCTTCCCCCTCCATACAATTATGAAGACCCGTTTGACGGGGTATCACTGACGCAACTCTTTGAGCTAGAGTCCAATATTGGTGAAGAGTCCAATTAGTTTTCGCAAAACATAATGGGAATTGATGAAGATTTCTAGGAAAATGTAGGAGACGATGGAGAGAAAGCTAGCACAGATAATTTCTACGCCTTTCGAGAGAAAGGGTGCCCGGTGGTCGAGATTTGGGAAGTGGTCGACCGATTTGAGGGACTATGGGAGCCCGAGGAGCAGATAGACCATCTGATAAGGAGCGGAAGGCATTTTAAGCCTGCACAGCTAGAGAAGGGGCAACCAAGTAGGGGCACAGAGAAACCAAGGAAGTAGGAAAAAAGAGTAGACAGATAGAATAGTGAAGAGGAAGATGTAGTTCTGAAATAGCTTAAGAAGACACAAGCCAATGTAAGCATTTGGGGGTTTCTTGTGGCATCTCACAAGTACTGGCAAGCAATCCTGAAAGCTTTAAATAGTGTGGACATACCAATTGATGTCTCTCCCGATCAACTGGTTGGAATGCTCATACCCGAGAAGCAGTCTAGTGTTATCGCCTTCAGTGACAGGGATTTTTCAATAAACTAGCAATCCCACAATAAGCCGTTGCATTAAATTGTCAAATGCCTAGGGAAAAGGGTACTAATTGTTTTGGTCGACAACAATTCTGCCCTCAACGTATACCCGCTACGAACTGCTTACTGCTTATTGTCTAGGATTAAAGACGCATGACTTCAAGCAAAGTGCACAAGGGGTACGTGCATATGATAACACGCAAAAAGATGTCTTGGGACTGGTGACTTTCACTATAACAATGGAAACTTTGGAGAGTGGAGTAGAGTTTCATGTTCTTGATGTGCCAGCATCATTCAATCTTCTACTGGGAAGGCCATGGCTGCATGACCCATCGATTAGAGCAGTCCTGTCCACACTACACCAAAAGGTAAAGATGATCAAAGAGGGAGTAACTATCACTATACCGGGTGAAACTAGCTTACCAACCCCGCTTAATGATGCTACCCCACTTCTCGAGATCGAACATGGAGAGGAGGATTTCTTGTTAAACGGGTTTGATTTTGACAAAACCAAGGCCGTACAAGTTTTGCTGAATGATGAGGGGAACTATCTGAATCTAAGGATCATAGCAATGATGAAGGAAATATCCTACTTTCTAGGCATGGGATTAGATAAGCATTTGGAAGGGATTTCATAACCAATCCCAGTGAGCCACAATAGCCATGGATACAGATTGGGATACAAGTCAGAATTGGAAAAATCAAGCACGGGGAAGTATAGGCCGGTGCTGAATGGATGTTTCATCAAAGAAGGGGTTGATTTCCCTTACTGTTGGTTTCCCAAACCATGGATAGAAGAGAAGACCAAAAAGAAGTTGCCCGGACTGGAGATCATTTTTAGCCATCAGTTATCCGACAGTAATGAAGAGGCCGAGATTTAGTAGATAGGTTTTGCCATAAAGATGCAAACAGATTGGGAAGATCTTTGTGATGAAGGAGATCTGGGATCTTTCTTCAATGAAGAGATGGCCTAGGTGTGTATAGGCAAGGATGATGAAGACAAGGACGTGCTGATGATGGAAGTTGACGCACCTGCGCATCACACCTCACTTATCATAGGTGCAACTAAAACTAAAAAGAGTCAGTTTTTTGAGTCTTTTATTATGCATGATGTAACAAGTGAGTTCGAGTCCGAGTTTGTTGAATCTGTCTTTATCAAGTTGGTTAATGCTATGTCCTCCGGGAATGCATCTATTGGCATACCAACCCCTTTCTGTTTTGAGTCTCAGGATGTAACCTCTTTTGAAATCAATGAAATGAAATCAGACTTTGCTTACTTTGCTGTGTCTCAAATATTTTGTCTTGATTTCGAAGATTTTAACAAATTCGAGGAGAATATCCCCCAAGAATTAAAATTTTTTATCGAAAAAGAAGAAAAAATGCCAGCTAAACCTATAATCGAAGAAACTGTTTTGATAAATCTTAATAATGAAAAAAATCCACATGGTTCAAGTTGGTTCCACACTATCTTTAGAGGAACGTGAACAACTAATCTTTTTATTAAAGGAATTTAAATATATTTTTGCATGGTCCTACAAAGATATGACTGGCATAAACCTCGACATTAAGCAGCACCAAATACCTCTATACCCCGATGCCAAACCCGTTAAACAAAAGCTGAGAAGGATTAGACCAGATTGGGCGCTTAAGATCAAGGAAGAAGTTACCAAACAGATAGACGCCGGATTCCTCATGGTCACAGAATACCCAAAATGGGTCGCTCATATTATTCTGGTACCAAAGAAGGATGGAAGGATTTGGATATATGTCGACTTCAGAGATCTCAACAGGGCTAGTTCGAAGGATGATTTCTCTCTCCCCCATATAAACGGATTGGTAAATAACACCGCCAAGAATGCGCTCTTGTCTTTTATGAATGATTTTTAGGGTATAACCAGATTCTGATGGCTATAGAAGATCGAGAGAAGACTACCTTTACATTGCCTTGAGGTACCTACTGTTATAAAATCAAGCTGTTCGAACTGAAAAATGCGGGAGCAACCTACCAAAGGGCTGCAACAACGTTGCTGCATGACATGATATACGAGGAGGTAGAAGTATATATGGATGACATGATCGTGAAATCCAAAACCCTAGAAGGACACGTCACCACACTAAGGTAATTCTTCGAGTGGATCAGAAAGTACAGGATGCGCTTGAAACCTCAGAAGTGTGCTTTCGGAGTTACAGCAAGAAAAATCTTAGATTCATGATCACACAACGAGGCATAGAGGTAAACCCATTAAAGATCAAGGCTGTTCTTGAAATGCCTCTCTTGAAGACTGAGAAGGATATAAGGAGCTTCTTGGGAAAGGTTCAGTTTATCAGTCGATTCATTGTCAAACTAACCACTACCTGTGAACCCTTATTTCGACTCTTGAAGAAAGGGGCTAAGTTTCAGTGGAACCAACAGTGTCAGGACGCTTTCGAAGCTATACAAAAGTATCAGCAAAATCCTCCAATTTTATCGCCACTAGAACCTAGCAATCCTCTGATACTATACCTATCAGTGACTAATTCAGTAATGTGGTGTATGCTAGCACAGGAAAACGAAGCTAAGGTAGAAAGAGCTATCTAATACTTGAGTAAGAAGATGACCGAATGCGAACGGCGGTATATATCTTTAGAAAAGGCTTAGTCTGGGCATCCAAGAAGTTGCGTCATTACACGTTAGCATATCGAGTTGTTCTGATTTCAAGGATAGACCCGCACAAATACCACTTTGAAAAGCCAACATAGACAGGAAAGTTGAACTGGTGGTTGCTGATGCTAGCTGAGTTTGATTTACAGTATGTCATGACGAAATCAGTAAAAGGGAGAGCCATTGCAGAGTTCTTGGCAACCAACCTATCAATGGAGAAGAAGAGCCTGAGTTTGAGTTTCCTGATGAGCAAGTGCTAAAGATTGAGAAGGATCTGTGGACCCTCTTTTTTGATAGAGCCTCAAACCAATACAGTTACGGGATAGGAAACACTCCTTGTCACTCCTGATGATTCTCATATCCCTTTGGCTTTTAAGTTAAGTTTTGAGGTCACTAACAATCATGCCAAGTACGAAGCATGCTTAGCCGGATTAGAAGCCACCTTGGAACTAGGGGCAAGAAAGTTGGAAGTCATAGGAGACTCATCTCTATTCGTATCCTAGGCAAAGGGAGAGTAGAAGGTTAAAAAAAGCTAGTTCAGTATCACCAAGAGCTTGAGGCAATAATCCCCTGCTTTCAAAGCGTGGTGTTCACTCATGTTCCAAGATTGCAGAACAAGTTTGCCAACGCCTTGGCCACTCTGGCATCAACGATAGACATACCACTCAAGATAAGGATGAGGCCTTTAGAAATTTAACAGAATGATGCACCTGCAATCAGCAACATCGCTATTACCTAAGAAACTAATGATGGGCTACCATGATATCACAATATTTGGAACTTCATTGAGAAGGGAGAATATCTAAGCCGAGCCAATAAAAAGGACCAGAGAGCTATCAGGAGACTTGCCGCACAGTTCGTGATCTATGGGGAAAAATTGTATAAAAGAGGATATTTGTGAGTCAATAAGATTTGAGTCAACACAGAAGAGTGATGCGAGGTGATGAGAGAAATTCACAGAGGAATTTGCGGACCTCACATGAGTGGGATGATACTGGCTAAGAAGATCTTGCGCTAAGGATATTTCTAGATGACCATAGAAGTGGACTTCAATCAGTTTGTCCGAAGGTGCTGAAAATGTAACAACCCAAACTCAAGATACGAATAGAGAAGAAAGAACATCTCAAAAGAAACAAAATCTCGAACCTAAGTTCGGTAAGAAGAACTGGCCCGACCGTTTAACCTTTCGAGCCCGAGACCCGAGATAGAGTGGGAATCACACAAGTATATATTAAAACCCTAATGTCGAGGATAAGAATTCAAAGTTATAAGTCCAAGTCGTTTAAGACAAGAGTTACGCTCAAAAAGTCAAGGAATGAACCAATGTGAAAATACCCGAATTTTTTCCTAGAATTAAATAAAAAAATTATTTTGATATATATATATATACTCAAATGGCCAACAACCTAGGAGAATGTGCAAAATTTCGTGGCTAAGTTTCGTAAACTAAAGTTAATTTAAAGTAACCAAAGTTAGACTAGTTAACACATAGTTAAGGAAACTTCCTAGGAAGCTTCCTATTTGACTTTTGGTTATAAGAAGAGACCCAACCCACCTTTTTTCTTCATAAATTTCGTGCATATATATATATATATATATATATATATATATA
>JAUMHN010418449.1:0-13531 GCA_032360265.1 Heliamphora ciliata
TGTAACATGTTTTTCGGTGTTGGAACCGTGTAGTATAAGCTTTTGGCGTTGGAGCCTTATGTTTTGTAAGCCGTTGGACGTTTATATATATACAATGCATGTATGATTTATTTAAGAGTGCATTCTCGGTTGGGTTGTATGTATGGTAGTTGTGGGTGTTTCATGTGATTCGGAGTTCAGGGCGTGACAAATTGAGTCGACACAAATTGAATTTATGTTGACACAAAAGTGGTTTATCACTTTTGTCATCCGAAACTTTGAGTCAACACAAATGCCAAATGAGTCGACACAAAAGAACCAAAACTACCAGCAGATTTTGTTGTCGACACAAAATTGAAGATGAGTCAACACAAAAGTCCCAAGCCCGCCTGAAGAAATGTGGTGTCAACACAATGCATGGTTTGGCCCGGTTAAAACTTATAAGCTTTCTTAAGGGGGTATCATCAATCCCAAAGAATCGGGCCGTGGATTCCGTCAATAATTAATATTTACCTTATATTTAATATTGCTATCCAATTCATTAGAAATATTGACCCGCAAAAGATCGCACTCTCTAATGAACCAAAATAACGAATAATAAATATACGCGAATAATAATTATTTAGGTAAATTACACTGACCTCCCCTGAGGTTTACGAAAACATCAACCACCTCTACCGTGGCTTCTGAAATATCACTAACCTCACATCAGGTTTAGTTTTTGCATCAAATTAGTCCAATCATTAAATTTTCATTACTACTTTAATGGAAACCACCAAAACCCACCAAAACCAGAGGAGATTGGAGGTTAGGGTAGAGAGAGGAAGAAAAAAAAAAAAAGAGAAGGCAAAAAAAGCCCTAGTTTTGGTGGGTTTTTTGTGCGGCACCTGGGTTTTGTTTTGCTTTCTCTATTTTTTTTCTTCCTCTCTCTACCCTATCCTTCCCTCCCCTCCCCTTTGGTTATGGTGGGTTTTGGTGGTTTCCGATAAAGTAGTAACAAAAATTTAATGGTTGGACTAATTTAATGTAAAAACTAAACATGAGGGCAGGCTAGTGACATTTGAGAAATCACAGGGGAGGTGGTTGATATTTTTGTGAACCTCAGGAGAGGTCAGTGTAATTACCCTAATTATTTTGGGATTAAGAGCATAAGCACTCATAATAACCTTAGGGTGTAATTATTTATATAGTAAGTATAAGATTACTTACCCCAATGTCATCCTGTTCAATATACAAAGTATACTAGTACAAATAGTCGGAACAATAGACGACACTATTCTTTGTTCTCCATAACCAAGACAGGTCTGCTAAAATTTTGTGCTACAGTCGTACAGATGGTTTATCTAATTTCATCTAAACTGTGAACTGCAAACTTATATTTTCCAAGAACCTATAATCTGGTCTCCTGTGTGCAAGTCCTACTCTACACACCAGATTAAATACTGTATAGAATAAAGGACATCCATGCATAACATTAAAAAAATGATATTGCATACATTACTCGTTAAGATTCTCATAAAATAGAAACTAATTTTATTAAATAATAAAATAAAATACTAAAATAAAAAAAATCCAGGGTTTCTTAGTATACAACCTTGATAATCTCCTACTTATACACAGAATCATGTTGCCATACATCTGACTCTCATGCCCTCTACATGACTATAAAAAGTCTTAGCCAATAGGCTCTTTGTAAAAGAATTTACAAAGTTGTCTCTTAATGCAATCTTAGTCATAGCAACATCACCTCTCTGTACAATTTCTTATATCAAGTGATATTTACGCTCAATGTGCTTTCCTTTCTTGTGGACTCTTAGCTCTTTCGAGTTTGCAACCATTCTGTTATTGTCACAATAAACTGTAATAGCCGACTGAACTGAAGGCACCCTATTTAGATCCAAAAGGAAGTTCTTGAGCCAAACAGCCTCCTTGGCTACTTCAGAAATTGCCACGTACTCGGCCTCCATGGTGAAATCGACAATGCAGGACTGCTTGATACTTCTCCAACTTATTGCTCCTCCTCTCATGGTAAACACATATCTTGAGGTAGACTTACAGTAATCTTTGTTTGATTGGAAGTCTGAGTCTGTGTACCTCAAAGGTACTAGACTATCTGCCTGATAAACCAACATATAATCCTTAGTCATTTTCAGGTACTTGATTATATTTTTTACTGCAGTCCAAAGCTCTTGTCCTGAGTTAGACTGATATCTACTAACCATGCCAACGACAAAGCAGTTGTTAGGTCTAGTACAAAGCATAGCATACACTAGACTTCCTATTGCCGAAGCATAAGGAACTGCTTTCATCTTTTCTATCTCATTAGGTGTCTTACGATACTGATCCTTGGATAGAGTGATTCCATGCTTGAAAGAGAGAAATCCTTTCTTGGAATCCTGCATGGTAAAACAAGTAAGGATATCATTGATATACTTTGCTTGTGATAAGCCCAACAACTTCTGTTTTCGATCTCGCAAAAGCTTGATCCCAATGATGTGACTGGTTTCTCCCAAGTCCTCCATATCGAACTGGCCAGATAACCATACTTTTACTTAAGATAACACCTCCACATCATTTTCGATGAGCAAGATATCATCTACATAAAGTATTAGAAAGACCACCACGCTTCCGTTACGCTTCTTGTACATACAAGACTCATCTGAACTTTAATAAAAATTGTAAGACTTTATGGTTTGATAAAATAGAGTATTCCAAGACCTCGATACCTGCTTAAACCCATAAATGGATCTCTTAAGTCAACACAACATGTGCTCATGATCCTTTCCTATGAAATCGTCTGGTTGTACACGACGCTTCCGTCACCCTTCTTGTACACACAAAACTCATCTGTACTTTGATCAAAATCATAACACTTTATAGTTTGATCAAACCGAGTATTTCAAGACCTTGATGCCTGCTTAAGTCCATAAATAGATCTCTTAAGCTTACACAATATGTGCTCCTGGCCTTTTGCTATAAAAACGTCTGGTTGTACCATATAAATACACTCGTCAAGACTTCTGTTAAGAAAAGCTGTCTTGACATCTATTTGCCAGATTTTATAAGCAAAATGAGCCGTGATAGATAAGAGAATTTGGATAGACTTAAGCATGGCTACCGGTGGAAAGGTTTACTCATAATCAATCCCTTCTTTCTGAGTGAACCCTTTTATAACAATTCTAGATTTAAAGGTTTCTATCTTTCCGTCTGCTCATCTCTTTCTCTTATAGATCCAATTGCATCCAATGGGTTTTATCCCTTCAGGTGATTCTACAAGTTCTCATACCTGATTAGAATACATAGATTCCATCTTTGAATTTATAGCATTTTACCAAAGACCTGCATCTTTGTCCTGGAGTGCTTTGTTGTAGTTATATGGTTCGGTATGCAGTTCTACTGGGATCCTGTCAAAAAACTCTCTCAAGAACATATACCGATCGGGTTGATGAACAACTCTCCCACTACGACGAGGCACTACTTATGTTTGTGTACTAGTAGTAACGTGCTATGCAGAATCTAAACCATGTGCACCATTACCCACATAATCGTCTGGCATGTTAATGGTAGCACCCTGTTCTGGTTTATGATATGCACCTGTCTCGATAATCCTTCCACTACGACGAAACAATGAGATATCAATGACTTGTGGTTTCTCTTTCGTTCTATTGGTATTTTCTCTCAATTCCTCTCGAATAATTTTACTTTTGGGCCTGTGGTACATAATATAATCCTCTTCCAAAAATTGGGTATTGATGCTAACAATCATTTTCTGATCCTTAGGATTATAAAATAAACCACCCTTCGTTCCCTTGGGATACCCGACAAAGAAATAAACTTCTGTTCTCAGTTCCAATTTACCCACATTCCCTTTTAGCACATGTGCTAGACACCTCTAAATCTGAATTTGTCTTAGACTAGGCTTGTGCCTGGTATACAATTCTGTGGGAGTGGAAGGTATTGACTTGGAAGGTACTAAGTTCAGAATATAAGTCGCTGTCTCTAATTCCCCAAAAATAATTGGGTAATTTTGAATAACTTATCGTCGACCTTTCCATCTCCATAAGAGTTCTATTCTTTCTTTCTGCTACATCATTCTGCTGCGGAGTGTCCGATATAGTCAACTGGGATATAATCCTTTCTGATGAAAAGTAGTCCCTAAACTCTCTAAAGAGGTACTCGCCACAACGATCAAATCGTAGTGATTTGATACTTTTATTCAGATGCTTCTCTGCCTTCGCCTTGAATTTTTTAAATTTCTCAAAACATTCAACTTACGATGCATCAGGTAAATGTATTCATACCTTTAGTAGTCGTCAATGAAACTAATGAAGTACCCAAAACTACCTCTAGTCCGGATAGTCATAGGACCACACACATCATAGTGAACTAGTTACCACAGTTCTTTAGCTCTATAGTCTTTAGCTGAAAAGGGGCTCTTCGTCATCTTACTCTCTAAGCAGAACTCACAGACTGGAAGTGCCTCCACTTCCAATGAACTCAAAGGTCCATCTTCTACCAGTCTATTTATCATTTTTAGATTAATATGACCTAAGCGTAAGTGCCAAAGAAACGTTTGGTTCATTAAAGAAAGATTATTTCTATTATATGATAAATTAGATGTGTTATTCAATTCAGTTAGCTACAGTATAAAAGAGATAGGAGATATAACATACAGATCATTTTTCAATGACCAGTACAAATAAAACGTTTATTTTTCATAATAACCACAGAGTTATTAAAATGAACAGAATATTTTTTCTTCACCAAATTAAAAATCAAAATTAAATTCCTTCTAATAGAAGGTACATAAAGACAATTTTTGAAAAGTAAAGCCCTATCTCTACTAAAATTGAGAATGACATCTCCTACTGCAACTGCTGTCACCTTAGTATTATTGCCCATATGTAGGTAAATTTTTTTATCACTCAGCTGCTTGGTTTTCTAGATCCACTGCAAAGAATTGCAGACATGATTAGTGGCTCCTGTATCTACACACCAAGTACTGGTAGATAACATCACTAAATATGTTTCAACCACTAGTGAACAGAAATTACCTTGCTTGTTCTGCTTACTAAGAAAAACTGGATACTAGTTTTTTCACTGCCCCAACTTGTTATAGTGATAGCACTTGCCTCTCAGCTTTTTCACACCGACTTTTGGCTCCTTAGCTGCTTTTAGGCCTATGCCTCCCTATTTTTGAACTTTTTTTTTCTTCTTGCCTTTCGGCTTAAAGGAAAAATCTTTTTAAGCCACATGCACACTACCTGGCTTCCTAAGAACACCCTCGGCTGCTTGAAGTTCTTTAAGAATTTTTGCCAATGAAAAGCTAAGCTTATTCATGGAATAATTTAGGTAGAACTACTTAAAGTTATCAGGTAGCGACTAGAGTATGATATTGACCTGGGTTTCCCACCAATCTAAGCTCCTAGGATCTCTAGTTCATTTAGAAACTGATCATCTTCAGAATATGATCCCTAACTAGAGTGCCTTCAGTCATGCTTGTATTCATTAGAGATTTCATGGCCACTTTTTTAGCAGCACGATTTTGATTCTCAAATATTTATTTGAGGTTCATAATCATGTCATAGGCACTGAGCATAGACTGATACTGATGCTCTAATACATTTGACATAGAAGCCAAACTGTAACAACGAGCCATCTGATCAGTTTTCTACCACTTCTGATAAGTCCAAATTCTTTTTCGATTTCCCCCTCATCAGGTACTGGTGGACAAATCGTAGATAATACAAACTTATAATCCTTAGCAGTTAAGACAATATCGAAGTTCCTTTCATAGTCTACATAGTTTGATCCTGTTAGTTTATTTTCTTTGAGTATGGTCACGAGTGGATTGAAAGTTATTTTAATCATGAGAATCATAAAATTAAAAACCAATAATTATGACGAGCAAAAACCTTGAATTTTATTTTAAATTGTTTCCCTCTACCATTTTAAAAAAAAATTTAAAATAAAATTCACCAGTAACCTGGTACCCTGTAAATAGCACGCCTCAATAGGAGAACGTTTACTATCCATTATTTATCCAGACAGACTAATTTCTAATAATTTTATAATTTAAGCAATAGATTGTACCAAGTAAAATTAAATAGCTGACGTAATTTCAGTCTAGTAAATAATAGCAGTAACTCAGATGGAGATGATATTATTATTTACAACTAAGTATTAACCATTACCTAATCCCGAATCAATCAGTTCGCAATAAATTCTTCAGATAGAGAAGTGATCCACATTAATAATTATTCAAAATTATCCTTAAAGTAGATTTGTACCGACGATACCGTAATTAATTCTGTCTGATGGGGATGAAAACTTTATTGCAAACACGTGTAATTAATTTCATCACCTACGAACTAGTAATGGAGACTGCGGGATTTAACTGTGAATAAATTTTTTCTCACTTAGTTTTTTAAAATATTTTTGAGGGTTATAAAAGCTGTTTAATTAAAATAAATTTAATAATTTCGAAAAATCACACGATCTGAAGGATTTTGATTTTTTTAAACCATCTTTTCATGTTTTAATGTGTAACAAATAAAATATTCTAAAATTCTTATTTATTTAAAAAATTAATTTTAAATAAAACCAAGAATTTAATTTTATTTTTCAAGTTACACATTTTTAAAAAAAATAATAATTTATTAAGATGAAACTATTTTTTTAATTAATTCAAAATTCAAAATTAAATTTTATATTTTTCTAAGATATCCGATTTTAAAAAAAAATATCTTAAACGTGTTATTTTGTAACAAAATCTAAAATTTTCTAAAAAAATAAATTTAATTAAAAAAATTTTATTTTATTTTTTCGTTACAAAAAATAATTAAAATCAAATTTTTTTAAATTAATTAAAATAAATAGAAAATATAAAATAATAATATATATCATCCACGCAGTTAAATAATATAAATACAAAATCCAAAAATTGCTAAAAATTTAAGCCCAAAAATTGCTAAAAACTTACTGAAAAAATTGTCACAAAATCCATTAAAAACCACCACGATCCATGACCTGAAACATGTGAGGGTTGGTATACTGAAAACCATGTTTTTAGTATTTAATTTTATTTTAATAAAATTAATTTTTTATTTTATGAGAATCTTTATGAGCAATGTATGCATATCATTTTTTTGTTATGCATGGATATCCAATATTCTGTATAGTATTTAATCTGGTGTGTAGAGTACAGTTTACACATAGAAGACCAAATTTTAGGTTCTTGCATAATATAAGTTTTATGTTCACAGTTTAGATTGAAGTAGACATACCATCGGTACGACTGTGGCATAGAGTTTTAGTAGGCCTGTCTTGGTTGCGGGGAACAGATAATAGCGTCGTCTATTGTTTCCATTCTCTATGCCAGTACACTTTGTGTATTGAACAGGACATTTGGGATAATTAATTTGGTACTAACTACTGACTATATAAATTAATTCACACCCAAGATTATTATGAATAGTACTTATCCTCTTAATCCCGAAATAATTATTGATTTGCATATATTTAATATTTGTTATTTTGATTCATTAGAGGGTGCGATCTTATATGAGTCTATATTTCCGGTGAGTTAGATAGCGGTATTATTTATATGGCGAATATTAGTTATTGACGAAATCCACGTCCCGAATGATTAGGATTGATGATACCCCCTTAAGGATGATTATAAGTTTTGACCGGGCCAAACCCTGCAGGTGGATTTAATAATCCGGCGGTCAAATAAGTTAAGCGGAAGGACTTAAGGAATATAAAAATGCCAATTAAATTAAATTATCAGTAATTAAATTTAATTGGCGGGTAGCGAGAATCTTAACGTAGAAAGAAATGGTAAGCATTTAATAACAAGAGCTCAATGCAAGATGGTCTTGAGATTATGGGTCAGAGTGCAATTACAGTTCTTTAGTGGTGTGAACTATAATTCAGTATTTTATAGAAATTGCAGAAACCACTGTTGGTTTTCCATAATTACAGATACCGCTATGCGTCTTTCTTTAATTGCAGAAATCGCTAGTAGATGTTTGTGTTCCACTAGAAGTCTTACTCATAATTACTCACCAGATCCCTGTTGTAGCCCTATATATACGCGGGTAGGCTGAACCAGTTGGAGATTGATAGTTCATAGATCATATATCAAAGATATCATATTTTGTCTTTCAAGACGAAAGATATCGGGGTTCTGCCAGTACGGGTTCTCGGAGGATCGTAGCCCAAACTACGTTCGAGGATCGCATAAGGGAATACAATAGAAAATCTGATAGGAGCTTCAACTCGGAATCAAGTCATAGTTGAAGATTAGATCGACAAGAGGTATTCTTCTAAGTTAATTTTGTTTGCACTGGTTTATTTTTGATTGTTCGACGTCAAATGTTTTATCTGGAGCCCGTTTTGGCATTTGCCCGTCTAGTTAATTTTTTATCGATTAATCGTTTTCAAAAATAATGTTCTTTGCAGTATTGGTATCAGTGCCGTTTTATTTTTTTAATGACGGGAGTTGACCGTGATAGATTAAGTTTTTTAGATCGAATGTGAGCCTACGGAACATAGGTTTTGATGTAAAATATTTATGTTCTTTAAGTTTTTTTTTTTAGTTTATTAGAAAGGAAAAAAAAGAACAAGTATGGAAGAACGATGGCGGCGGCAACTGGCGGTTTTAGTAGCGAATATTATTTTTATTACTTTACAATTAAAAAATATAAAAAATAAAATAAAAAAAGAGGAAAAAGAGGCCACCGGCGCAAGACAGTCGGCCAATGTTCGGTGCAAAGGCCGCCGAAGAAGCAAACAGCGCCCTAAGGCGCAACTGCGATTTCCAAGACAAACACAGTGCAGCGCTTTTTGCCAGGCGTGAGCAGTGGTTTTTTTCAAAGCAGCAGGCTTTAATCCCAGCAAAAGTCGCCAGCACTCAAATCTGTTTTGCAGCAGTGTTTTTTTTTTAAATATTGTTTCGGTTTCATTGTGGTGACTTTGAAGCCAAGATACAAAGAGTGAAGCAATTCATGTGTGACCCTGACCAGTTACTTTTTTGGAAAATGATCTAAGTGTTCACGGGAGTAAGAATTTAAGTTTGATCTTGCTTCTTCTGTTCAGTTTTTCTCCCAACGTTGACCGCTCGAGCGGTTGGTGTGCGCTCGAGCAGGCTGGTGGCAGAGAGTGGGTCTGGATGGTGACCGCTTGAGCGATGGTATGGCAGAGGAGTATGTCGGCAGGGGTCCGCTAGAGCGGTGGTTGGGCGCTCGAGCAATGGAGGCCTAGCACGAGATTCTAAAAAATGCACGAGATTCTAAAAAAATGTGATTTTGACGCATGTTCGGGTTTAGAGATTTTGCGGGGTTGGTCCCGGGGGCTGCAGGAAGTTGCGGTGCAAATTTTAAAAAATTAAAAAAAAAAATATTTTGGAGGCCTATAATTATCTGGAGTTAGATATTTTCAAAACTTAACTCCTAAGTTTTCTCCTTTTTTTTGCCTTCTCTATAACTTCTCGGGGGCCCGGGGTTCGATTTTCGATGATCAGACAGCAGATTCTTGGTATCGGTATCGTGGTCTACGCTTTCATCTGGACAGAATTTCATTCTGACGAAGTTTGTTTTTGCACGTGGATTGAGACGTCAAACTTTTAGCTCAACGAGGTAGGATTCTAGACTCTACTGCTGTTAAAGGGTACTATGTGCAATTATAGGTATTTTAACCGGTTAAAAATGCATGGACAATCGCTTTGTGTTTCGTTAAATAGAGTTTTGGTTTAAAAAGGCGTTTGAGTTGATTTCGGTTGGATGAAATCGGGTTTTGAAATGTTCCTTTTGAGGATCTGTGGTAGTTTCGGGTTTGGGTGTATCCGAGGGTGTTAAAAAGGTGTTTGGAGGCTTTAATTTGTGGTTGAGATGATGGTTAGTGGGTGTTTGAGGGTTTGGGGGCTTAGCACACCAAGAATAGAATTTTCTGGGTTCTTCTCGGGTGGTAGCTCCCTCGAGCGCCCGATGTCTGCTCGAGCGAACTGGCTGCGCAGGGCCATTTTTTTATGTTATCTCCCTTATTCGGACTTAGAATTTGGTTGTTCATGTATTCAAATTGAAGTTCTGGAAGTATTCTTTCCAATGGCACCTCTCTCACCTTAAAATTACTTTTGTAGAAAAAGTTATGACAAAAAGAGTGAAGGTATGTCAAGATTTCCAAACCGTTTTTCATCTGTTTTGGGCCAAATGTTTGGAAAAGGTTGTTTTTCATCCTCTGTGGAACTTTTTATCAAATTTCGTATTCCTTGGGAGTGTGCTTGTATGTGTTTCACGTGACCCGTGTGTCAGGACATGATATTGACGGTTGGCCAATTACACTACATGCAGTTGTATGCTTTTTTTTCGGTTAAAATGCTTATATATCATGTGTTATGTTTAAACCTTATTTTGGATAAAAAGCATGTTTTATGCATTTTTTGGTTTATTACATGATATGACTTATGGGTGTTGGATTTTCAAAGGGTGTTCTTGAAAACGGTGAAAATGGTGATTTTATGAAAAATCTCGACAAATTATGTTTTGGAGGTTTGGAGCTAACCCTTGGGGTTGAGTCTCAGGTTTTTAAACGTTTTGTTGGAAACGAAAAAAAATATTTTGAAAATATTTTGTTTGATCTCCATGGTTCATGGATTGAATCTCTTGTTTATAGATGTGTTGTATAACTGTTGTTTTGGAAAATATTTTGAAAATATTTTGGTTGATCTTCATGTTGATGGATAGATCTGTATATACATGTATAATGTATATTTGTGAAAAGATTTTGTAGTTGAGCAACAGTTCAATTTTTAGAAGATTATCTAGATGTACCGGAATGATGGGTATTTGGCACAAGTCGCCCTCGGTATAAGTCCGGAAACGTGCGCAGCGTAGGTACTTAGGCCCTTCAAGTTAGTCCTCGTAAATTGAGATGATTGGGTGCTCAGCTCCCTCGGGTTGTCGCCCGTAAATTGAGTGGCTACGTCGTGGTGCTCCGAATAGAACCTGTCATTACCTATTAGGTCGTGAGTGATTCTGGGCCTAGGTAATGGACATGAGTCCATAGTTGCTACCTCTATCCCCTTGTGTTGGAGTCGGTACATAGGATCATATTTTTTTTTTGCTATGGTACATTTCGCGAGGGAATAATGTTTTGATTACTGTTTTTCTTTAACTGTGGTTGATTAATTGTATTTGTTGTAATACCTGGTTTGAAGGATTAAAACATGGGTTTTATGAAATAAAACCGTTTTGGGAGACTTGTGTAGTCTGATGGGAAAATTGGGGTTTGTGGAAAACCGTTTTAGGTTCGGTGGTTGAGTTTAGCTCCCACCCTATATGATTGCATATTTGCTGCTTTACAGCTTTATAATATGTTTCTATTGGGTTTCGGCTCATGGGTGGGATTTTCTATAAAACCATTTTTAGGTGATGATGTGCATGAGGAGTAGCTTTGATGATGCCCGCGGTGGCAGAAGACTTTTATAATTTTTTCTTTTTGATATGTCTGTTTTCGAAGGCAGGTTTTGTACGCTATAAGGCAATATATCGTATGCATGTTAGATCTGTATGTTATTTATTTATGAGAGATCCTTTTGTTGGGTTTTTTATTGGTTTTAACAAGCGAATTTCAATGTATGAAAACATATATTTTTCATTTGGTGAATTTTTACGTGATTTCGGATCTTGGGGTGCGACAATTCAGCAATCCCAAAATAGTGGCGCACAATAAGGGGCGCGGTTTCCAAGCAAAAGCTGCAGCAGCATGCGCAATCAGCCAGCGCCGAACGTGGCGCATTCTAAGGCTGCGGCAGTCCCAAATTGCTGAAGCTGTTTCAGCGCAAGCGGCGGATTCCAAGCCGATTTCCAAGTCCAAACAGTGGTACAAAGTATTCCCAACACAGTGGTGGCTTGAGGTTTTTTTAATTCTAAACAAATAGAAACAGCGCAAATTTCAAAACAGTTTTCTCAAGCGGCGAAACAGTAATTTCAATCTCAAACGGAAATAGTGTTTCAGCAATTCCCAAGGCGTGTTTGGTTGGCCACGTTTTTTTTTATCCCAATCCAACACAAGGAGCAGTTTCCTAATCAAACAGGTGCTGTGATTTTTTGTTTGATTGCTGCGAAAAAGCTGTTTTACATAACAGCAGTGTTTATACAAACAAGAAAACTGATACAAACAGAATACAAAAACTATAGTTGACTGAAACTCTTTAGAGTTTCAATTGGATCATAAAATCGAAATTTATATTTATCTTGCATTTAATTTATTTTTATATTTTAATTGCGTTGATGATATTTATTGGTTTTATTTTTCTTATTAATTTAATTAATTCAAAATTTCAGTTTTAATTAAAATATTTTGTAATGAAAAATAAAATTAAGTTTTTTTAATTAATTAATTTTAATTAAATGAAAAAACTTTTGATATTTTATTTTTTTTCAAAATATCACGTTTAAGATATTTTTTTAAAATCAGATATCTTGGAAAACATGAAAATTAATTCTGAATTTTGAATTAATTAAATGGAAAAATGTTTAATCGAAATAAATTATTATGTTTCGAAAAATGTGGAACGAAAAATAAAATCAATAAATAACTTTAATCACTACCTTAGCTGAAAAGATGGAGAAAAAACTGTGTATTTATTAAATTTTATTTGTTACGCATTTAAATACGAAAAGATAGTTTGATGAATCAGAATATTTAGAATCGTATACACAGAAAGATATTTGATTCTTTCAGATCGTGTGACTTTCGAAAGATGGCTTGATAAATCAGAATCTTTAAAATTGTGTATACGGAAAGATGTTTGATTCTTTCAGATCATGTGACTTTCGAAATTACTAAATTTATTTTAATAAAACGAATTTTTATAACCCTAAAAAATATTTTAAAAATCTAAGTAGGAGAGAAAATTTATTCACAGATAAATCACGCGGTCTCCATCACCAGTTTGTAAGCGATGCAATTAAATCCTGCGTGTCGGCAGTAAGGCCTTCGTCCCTAACGGACAGATTAAATGCAGTTTCGCCAGTACAAACCTCATTTAGGGATAATTCTGGATAATTGTTAGTGTGCATCATTTCTCCAACTGAAGGGTTTATTGCGAAGCGATTAATTTGGGATTACGTGATGGTTAATACTTAGCTGTATATAATAGTATCCTCTCCATCTGAATCACTGCTATTATATATTGGACCGAAACTATGTCAGTTATTTAATTTTACTTGCCATGGTCAGTTGCCTTGATAGTAAAATTAAAAAGAATTGGCCTGTCTAGTCTTATGATGGATAGTAGACGTCCACCCATTGTGGCATGCTATTCACAAGTTACTAGACTGCTGGTGAATTAATTTTAAAATGGTAGAGGTAAGCAAATTAAAATGAATTCAAAATTTTGCTCATCATAATTAACGATTTTTAAATTATGTGATTCTTAAGATTAAAATGGATTTCAACCCACTCGCTCAAATACTCAAAGAAAACAAACTAACGGGACCAAATTTTGTTGACTGAAAATGTAACTTGGATATAACTTTAACTACAA